>BQNB010028625.1:38645-56485 GCA_026074375.1 Tanacetum coccineum
TTTTTTGATGAAGTAACGCGAGTTTTTGAGGCTGGAAAGTGTAAAACAAGGGAGTTAAGCTTGGTCAACGTCAGACAATTTTTCTAAAAAAGTCAAAGTATGCATAGCTGATTGGAAATTAAATAAGTGTTTTTAAGCGTTTTCTAGTCCGTTTGAGCTTTAAAAACCTTAGCAAATGCTATTGTATCAATAATATAGTATTAGGACGCGTTAGAAACATGTCTAAAAATAGTAAGTTTTATTTTCGGAATGTACATTAAGCGAGATAAAAGTAGAGGTTAAGTGTTAAGTCCTTTAGTGCGTTTGGTGATAATGGAAATTAAAAATTATTAAGGGACGGTATTAACGTCCCAGATTTCTAAACTTTTCAGAAATAGAAACTTTCCAAAATTTGTAATTTTTCGTATAAGTGTCGTAACTTAACTAAAAACCCTACATCTTCAACAAGTCACGTTTTTGCTAAATAATTTAAGACACAAATACATATGGATTCTATTACTTTCTATAAACGACTTAAGTGTCGTTTCGTTGCATATTTCTTTCTTCTAAAACGCGTCGTTAATTTAGGTCGCGGTTATCTCTTGACTTATTTCTTTGTTGTTGATCATTCTTTTCTCATCGTTTGCTTAAGATGCGTTCATAGCCCCTTTTTATCACTTAATGTTTTTCAAAACTCCACGGGGGAGATTACATGCTTGTTTTACATTTTGGACACAAGTATTTAAAAACTGTATGCTATGTCTGATGTTATTGCCTAAGTACCTTTATTTCCACTTAAGTCTCTTTTGCGATCATGATCCGTTAATTGCTATTGTAGTAAACGTGAGTGTTGTGGATGGATCTATCGGGACTGACAATCCCTGTCTGGTTCTAGTTTTAGATAGCAGTGACGCATTTAACATTTAAGGTATTATCTAGGGTGTTTGGCAACATCCTACACTATCATGGGGCATAAACCTCTGTTTGGTTTTGACATTTGCTTGTTAAGGTTCGGTGTCATAAGCTTAGTGCAATAATAATTGTTTTGACATATGAATGTGTTTCATTGTCGCCTTTTTACTTAAATCTTGTGGTCCACATATACTTACTTATCTAAACATATGAATTTCACTCAACAATTTTGTTGACCGTTTTAGCATGTTTTAATCTTAGGTCCTAAGGTATGATTGCTTGGATGGGATCCACGTGATATCGTTGGAGGGACTTTGTTGTTAATTTACATTCGATGAAAACTTAAATCCTAAAAACTTATTTCATGTTTAAACTTATATATGTGTTGAACGCTTATGTCATTTTGAAACTTATGGGACCTTGTTTGTGAAACTCTAATTTTTTATGTATCGAATGTGAACTTTTTATTTTAAAACGTCTCTTTTGAGGTCGTTTCCTATGACTTGTACCTTGTGCTATGAAGTCACACCCCATGTTGTATTCCGATGCGTAACGAATTTGGGGGTGTGACAGATTGGTATCAAGAGCCAAGGTTATAGAGAATTGGGTCGTTTTTTCAAAACCTAGACTATAACCATTTTCTTTTTCAAAATTTAGAGTCCTTCATCATTTATCCGATATCCGCACGCGCATACTCCCTGATTCCTTATATACTCACTCGAGCATCTCTTCTAGTGTTATATAATACTTAATATTTTCTTCTTTTTCTCTTTCTCTTCGATCTCTTACGACTATGTTCTAGCGTATCGTTAATTATTTTTAGCTGTTTTGGATTTCTTATACTTATTTATAAAAGCATTACTGATTAAATCTAGATGATAACCTTTTATAAATACTTAAATAATATGTGCTTATTATTACTTATGTACTTTGATTTTAGAGCATTATGGCGGATTTTGTTTTCGCTAATCAGGTATCTGATTCCACCGACCGTGCACCTTCTCCACCACAACAGGATATTGTCATGACCAATGCTACTATTGAGACCACTACACTTGAGGTTGATGCACCGCAGGTTCGGAGGCACCATCTCAGGTCGGCTGCTTGACTTTGGGGGTAGGTACAGCCCTGAGTTCACACTTGGAGAGACCATGATGGTGAGCCGAAGTATGAGTTTAGAGAGAGCTCGTCTGCAGCTCAGACTCACCCAGTTACTGGTGAGCCGATCCATCGTACCATTCCATTGATTTTGGCGAGATTAGTTCGTCACGATGATATGATCGATCGACTGTGCGATCAGTTTCAGGATATGTCCTTGGATAGGATGTGGATGATTGAGTATGATGTAGAAACTCTAGAGGCGAGAGTTGACGTTGCAGAACTGAGGGCCTAGATACTGCAACTTGCACTTGCGGATGCTAGGGAGGAGATAATGGATTTAAGGACTCGCGTTAGTGCGTTGGAGTAGGGAGTTCAGAGACCGCAGTACTTGAGTCGACCGATTAAATTTCCAGATCAATTTAAATTTTATTTATATCTTTTGGACATTTGTTTCTACCTTTTAACTGAGTTTTAATATCCAATTAGTTGGCCGTTATGCTCGGGGTGTATTTTTTGCTATTTTGTTTGTAAACACTGAACGCGCGGGCTATATGAATACAATTATCTTATGATTATTAATGAAAATTTTTTGTTGTCGTATAATATATACCATTTGTTTGTCCATGGTTGTTCATATTCTCATTCTATCTCACTTTCTTTTACTAATAAGATTATGTATCTCGACCATCATAGTCAATGCTGACCTTTTATTTAAAAACATTTCTTTAAAAACTCTCGATGTATTGTTTGATTGTGGTACGAATATATCCACTTCCTTTAATAAATAATTGTTTGTACAATTAACTTCTCATATCCCATGTTAATATTCTTGATATACCACCTCCTTAATATGTGCTGGTTTTAGCCATTGGTATTAACTCCCTTTACTAACTAATTATTCATACCGTTATTTTCTCTATCCCGTTTAACATCCTTGATATACCACTTCTTTGATATGTGCCTCTTTTAGCTATTGATATCAATTCTCTCATTTGCATCGGTTAATTTCACGAATGACTCTCTACAGTCTTTCATAATTCTTTAAGTTTATTTCTTTTTTACTGTTACTATAAATTGATATTCTTGACACCTATCTCTATCCTACCATTATTATGATCAATTGATTCCTTGTTTACTTGATTATTCGTACAAATGATTCTTTATACTTCCTTGATTCGTAATTTGTTTATGCGAATCATTCTTTATATAATTATTCTTTTGATCTTTATTATATTTGTACATATGTTCTTTTTATGTACTCTCTTAAGCCGTTGACATATTCATATTTTACATTCTCACGACATCTTATATTGTTTCTTCATATACTCTCATTTATTACTCTCGCAATGCTATGACTATATATTTTCTTTTATGATCTAATCATTCTTTCGTTGCATTGATTAATGATTGTTCGCTACCTTATTCATAAAAATATTTAATCCCTCTTTTAGAATTCTCTAATCCTGAAATATCAAACACATTATAACCTCTTGGTATTGGCATTCACTTTCTTTGAAGAGTAATAATTTATTTGATTCCTCCGTTCGCGTTGATTATCAACACAAATTCATTTTTCGACCTTGATATGTAATGTACCTGTTATATGCTTCTTTGATCATCGGTATGACATATTAATTCTTTGTTTTCGCTTGTTTTCTCATCTTATAGATATTCAATCTTTTCATTAAGGATTTTCATAACAACTAATCCGTACCTACACGCACATTATTGACATTTTATGCATTGACTATTATTTATTCAACTTTTGGTTGCTATCTGGCTTAATTGTTTTATTGAACCCCTCAATCATGTTTTAACACATAATCTGAAGATAGGAGCTTTAGCCCTTGCACCGAAGAATTTGAGACACTACTTATGCGGAACAAGGTGCACAATCATTAGAGCAAGTGAGCTATACAATCTTGAACTGCCGCGAGAACTCAGTGGAATCCATAACACTTTTCACGTCTTGAACCTGAAGGAATGCTTATCGGATAAAACCTTGTTATTTTACTTGATGGATTTCGACTCGACAACAAACTATACTTTATCGAGGAGCCGAATTCACATGGGAGCGACTGGATCAATTTTGTGGCAAGTATCCTCATCTCTTCGCAACCACCTCGCCAGCTGATGTCACCCGTTGAACTCTGGGGATCAAAGTTCCCTAACGGGGGTTGACTGTAATACTTCGTAAATTTCGGATATATTTTTAATCCATGTCTTTTTATTTATTTTACTTTTGAGTAAAATTTTACTTTTTGCAGTTTTACCGAAGTGTTACCGCGCGTTGTCGTAAATTGTTATTTAGCATGAACCGTCCTTAGGATTATTATCCATCTACGTGTCTTGCGTAGTTTAACATTTTCATATTATACCCTGAGGATTCATAATTCTTATCTTTAGCATTTTAGTTTTTATTTCGTGTTTACGCCAAACTATGCTAAACTTCACCTTTATGCCTAATATCTTACCTTTTTACTTAAAACCTTCACTTTAATTCTTACAAGTAATAAAAATATATATATATAAATCTTTTTTTAAAACCCCTAACCGCCCCCTATAGCACCAAAACCAAATCCACAAGTTATAACTTGGTACTTCCAAGTAAACACCTTCATTATTTCTCATACATGCATACCTCCCACTTCTCTCCTAGTTAAAAAAAGACCATCTATTTCTCCTCCCCACCCTTGTGGCTTCCAAATACCATACCACCACCACCACCATCATCTCACAAAATTTTCCTCTTTATTTTCCACACTACAACATCTATATTAAGGTCCTTGCAAAGTTTGGTGAATTGTTTTGAATATTTGAGCATATTTCTTGGTTATTATTTGCAAGTCTTGGTTTATGGTTCATGCATTGATTTGGTTAGAGTATTTTGGGTGTACATTGAAGATTGGAAGCAAAGGTTTTGGTTGTTTTGGGTTGTGTTGGTTCGAAATTAAACAAGGGATCAAATGGAGGATTTTTGGTTTATTACACTAGCTTATACCTCATCCTAGTAAGAGATTTTTTTAAAACCTTTCTTCTATATCTTGTTAATATTACATTTTTATTTTGAATCCATATGAATCATGTGTTGTGTCATCTTTCGAAAGTAAAGGAAATGTGTCTTATAAAAAGAAATATATTGTTAGTATGCTTGTTTTGTTAATTTATTTTGATTAGAAATAAAATAGGTGATATAGCGTGTTGATTGAAGTGTTGGAGATGGGTTAGACTAGTTTTGAAAGTCGTTTTGTGGTGGAATAGGTAGATGATGGAGTTTAGGTTAGTCTTGCGATCTTGTGAAGTTGTGGTTGAGTTTGGAATGTTTTCGGCTAAAAAAATGATTGATGTCAGAATTTAGTTTATAGGATTAGGATGGCTTAAAAATGTTTTGTGTCACACCCCATAAATTTCAGATTAAAATTTTAAACTTTTCTGATCATTTATTTTGACTTTTATACGTTACGTTTGAATCTGGCGATTTACCGAGAAGTTAACCCGCGTAAATTTAAAAAACATCATCGGACGCGTTCCGACTTCGGATTTTGATTAGTTTAGATATTATATTAGTTATTTTATCTTTTCTAAGTGTTTTGTAGTTTATGATCACTTTCGATACTTATTTTTACGTTTTAACGTTTAATTTGCGTTTTTTTTGTTTTTGATCAAACGGAACCTCGGAAACCCGAAATCTTTTCGTGTAAACTCTAGTTATCGTATATGTTGGGTTTAGAAGTCAAAATTTTGTGGTCACTCCCCCTAACCTCTCAAATTTTCAGTGCAAGCAAAAAGAAAAGAAAAGGAACCAAAAAAATGAATTTTAAACTAAAACACTACATCACATGTATAGATAGTGGTGTTTTGGAAGCATATATGGAGATGTAAGAGCTCTTGTCTTCATGCATGTCAATATTGGACCACTTCTCCACTAAGTTATAACATGGAATCTTATTTAATTTTAAAATGGCTAGTTGGTTAGTGATTTAAGCTTGAACCCCCCCCCCCCCCCCCCTTGTGTTTGCATCCGAACCCACCACACACACACTCTTGGTGTGTGTTGATCACTTAGCCATTTGGTTACACCCTTGTTGACTTGTCATGAGCCCTTAACCTAGCCTTTTTCCTATAAATACTTTGCATTCTCCTAACTAGGGTTTCACTTCTTATTTCATAGTCTCCAAAATTTCTTTTCTCTCCCTCTTTCTTCTTGCCTTGCTCACGGCACACACATACATACATATACTTTTCATAGTTTTGATTTCTATCAAGATCCACTCATTCCCAGATCATTTCTAAGCATATCTAAGGGTGTTCCAAGGGTTTAATCATTTGATTTAAGGGTTTACTTCAAGATCTACAAATTAGGGTTTGGTTATTATTTGGGGTTTTTCAATATCCAAGTCTTCTATCTTCATTCTTGTGTTTTCTTAAGCTTGTTCTTCATATTTGTAAGCTTATCTTGAAACTTATACTTTTATTTCTACTTTCATTCTACATATGTTTATGTTCTTGCATAGATCTATGATTCCTATGGTGTTTGTGTTGATTTTTTAAAAAGAAATGAAATAATATCTTGTCATCTTTTATAAAAAATAGAAGTAATATGTTTATGACTTTATTATCTTAGTGAGGTGAGTTGAAAAGTGAGTTGCAACAATAGAAATGAAGGGATTAGGATAGTTCTAGGTATGGTTTGGTTGTGGATTAGTTGTGAATGGAGATTAGGCTAGATTAGGCACTATTGTGAATTTTGGTGTGATTTTTGAAAACGTTCATGAAATACATAGTTGTTGATCCGAAATTGTTTTGAGGTTTTGGTCGACTTAGGAGTGTTTTCATTAGGCGTAAAAGTAGTTTTTGGAGAGCTCGTTTTGAGTAGATAGATTTCATGTATTGTACACTAAAATCGGACTTAAAATGGCCAAGTTATAACGAAATGAAACTTGAAACATTTTTTGGCAAAATAATTTACATAGGTGCTGATGTGAATAGTAAAATGGATTTTCGGACACTTTCGAGATATTTTGAGCTTTTAAAACACTAGCGAAACATATAGTAATACATATATATTGATTAGTATCATTTAAAGACGTCGTTAAGGAAATATGGATTAAGCAAATATAGGGGACGGTATTAAGTTTAGCAAGATGGACATGGAAGTTAAGGTTACTAAAAATAGTAAGTTTGATGAATTTTAGCAAGATGGACATGGAAGTTAAACGTTTAGATTAACGTCTCGAAACAAAAAACTTTCCTAAAATAGAAACTTACTAAAAATGGTAATTTTTGGTTAAACACCGAAACTTAACGAAAAACTCTATAATTTTATTTAGTCACGTTTTGTTAACTAAGTCAAAGCACAAACACTCACGGATGACATTTTCTCTCATAAACGATTCGTTCAAGTTTCGTATACTTTCTGTCTTTCTAAGACGCGTCATTGATTTAGGTCTCAAGTAGGACCTTTTGGCACTTTATCTCTTTATTGATATTTATCTCACCATTTGCTAAAGGTGAGTTCATAGCCCCCACATTTTTACTATTTTACTTTACTACTTTAAGGTGAGAAACATTGCTTGTTTTAAACAATAGACACAGTTACTTTACATTACCTTTTCCTGATTACGTGTTGCCTAAGTTGCGAATAGACAATTAATGCCCGAACTATCATGAACCGTTAATTTCTTGACCGGAGGACCGGTTGAGTGAGCGCGAATGTTGTAAATAGATCTATTGGGACTAATTATCCCTATCCGGATTATATATTTATTTTGATGCTGAGACTATGTTCTTATTTTGTGTATTGATATTTTTTTTTTTTTTGTGATTGATTTTGTTTTTATGTTTATTTATATTTTGAGTATTTTTTTATATATTTGTTGTTTTATTTTTTTGATATAATTGATTTTTTGGTATTTTTACATATTTTTTATGTTATTTGTTTTATTTTTATTGTTTATTAATTTATATCTTATCATGAAATAACATTTGGTTGACCTTGACTGTTTTTTTTTTTTTTTAAATTTATAAATATTAGATTGGTTTTTAATTGTTATTTTATGTTATTGTCTATTCTTTTTTGAGTTTAAGAGGGTTTAATTTGATTCCTGTTTATCTTTTTTGATTATACATTTTTGTTTATTTTTTTTGTTTTTTTCATATGTATAATGACTTTAAATGATTGTTAATCTTTTATTTTGTATTTCAATGAATTATGAATAATTATTCTATATAGAATATGGTATATTATTTTTTTTTGTTGTATTTATTGTCTTTTTTCGGTTTTGTTTTTAAATCTATGATTTTATTATGTTACAGCGTTTTTTTAAATTGGTTTTTTTTTATTTTGATGGACTTATTTAAGATTAGATCATTATTATTTGTTGTTTTTTATCTATTTATTTGTTTTTTAATGTATATTATTTTTTATTTATTCTTGATATAGTTATGCTGATTATTGAATCGGTTTTTTTATTGGTCCTGTCGATTTTTTGACATGTTATAATATGAATTTGTTGAATTCCATATTTGTTGCTTATATACATTTATATGTTTTGTCATTTTTTAATTTTCTATTTTATATTTATTTTTTTTTAGATTGATTGAATTATTAATTTTAACTATATGATTGGTTTTACTTTTTTTTGTTTCTTTTTCTTGGGATTTTTTTGGTATTATATTGATTGCTGTATGTATATTTTATGATTTCGTTATATATGTGTTTACTTGTGTTATTTTTTTTTTTCTTTTTTTTGTCATTGATATCATTTTTTTATGTTTCTTATTTTTTTTTTTATATTGTTTTATTTGAATTTTGTTTTTATCATTCTATTATAATTTTACATGATTTAAAGTTATAATTTTAGTTATTTTTTTTTTTATGTTTTTTTTTTTTTGTGTGTTGGTTTATATAATTTATTGACATTATTTTATTTTAAGATATTTTTATGTACTCATTGTGTATATAATAATTGTGGGACCTATGATTGATTATGATTGGTATTTTTTATAATTTTTCTTATTGTTATTATTATTTCTGATTGTTTGTTTATATGGTGATTTTTTTTTTTAATTTTTTTTTCTCTTTAATAAATGTCGGTATGATATAATGTCATTATTAAAATGTGGGGGTTTTTTAATATTGATTTTTTTCTTGATCACGATAGTTATTTTTATCATTTTTATTTATTTGTTTTTGGGATATATTTTTCTTTTTTTTTGAATTGAGTGTTTTTTAATTTGTTTTTTTGCAATTCTATTTGATTTGTACATTTATTTCAATTATTTTGATTGTTTGTTTTTGGCATGTTTGTTATTTTTTTGATCTCTATATATATTTTTTTTTTCTATATGTTCTGACTTTATTAAATGGATTGCTCTCGCACGATTTGATATTTTTTACTACAGATTCTGATTTGAAATTCTTATATTTATTTTTTTAAATTTTTGGTGTGATATATTTTATGGATTTATTCATCACTTTTATTTTGATGTTTTTTGTTTTTGATTATTTTCCATGAATTTATATGTTATTATTTAATTATGGTTTTTACTGTTTTTTTTTACTCTTATTATATTTTTTTTATTTCGGTATTTTGTGTATTTGATTTCTATTTTATATTTTATTTATTTTTCTATTGGTTATAATTTCTGGGACTTTATGACATTTTATCTCATAAATCGATTAGTTCAAGTTTCGTATACTTTCCGCTCTTTCTAAGACGCGTCATGATTTAGGTTCTCCAGTAGGACATTTTTGCACTTTATCTCTTTATTGATATTTATCTCACCATTTGCTAAAGGTGAGTTCATAGCCCCCACATTTTTACTATTTTACTTTACTACTTTAAGGTGAGAAACATTGCTTGTTTTAAACTATAGACATAGTTACTTTACATTACTTTTCCTGATTAATGTTGCTAAGTTACGAATAGACAATTATGCTCCGAACTATCATGAACGTTTCAATTTCTTGACCGGAGGACCGGTTGAGTGAGCGCGAATGTTGTAAATTGATCTATTAGGACTAATTATCCCTATTCTGGTAAGTAGCGCTTACTAGATTCGGGAGACAAGAAACACACGGATAATATTACCATGTCCGATTTCATTAGGTTATCTTGGTCAGATACCTGTAGGGCAATTAATATATTGTTTGGCATATAATATGCTGCATCGAATTGAGCCTCGGTGTCATGAGCTTAGCGCAACAGTAAATACTTTTTATGTGAAGTTGTATCTGTTATAACTGTCACGTGCGTACTGTGAACTTGTGGTCCACTTTTAATACTAAATTCAAACCTATAAATTCACCAACTTTATGTTGACGTTTTAGCATGTTTTTCTCAGGTGTTTAGCTGTGGATGTCTTTGCTTGCTTTATGATGTTGCCTTGCATTAGACCGATTTTCAAGAATTATTATTATCTATGTTAACATCGTTGTCAAACTTTAAAACCTTTTATTCGCTTCCGCATATTATCTAAGAACTTATGTAAAACTTTAACTATTTTATTTAATGCAACGATGTTGGATTTCTAAACGTACCCTTAGAGGTCGTTCTTTGTATCTTGTGTGACGAATATTATGACGTCACGCCCTAGACACGTGTTTCCGTCTAGGCCCCGTTTGGGGGTGTGATATTTTGACAAGCTAAAAGGTTAGCTTTGGATAGCTTATTTTGTATAGATGAATTTGTATATAAAGAACATAAAAAACGGACACAAAACTAATAAGTTATGGTCATTTTAGTGTTGTCGAACTTGAGCATTTTCTGCAGAAATATACCTTCTGATCTGATTTTAAATCGAGGTTTTGACCCCTTCGGGTCCGAACCGGCTTGAACTTATAAATTGAAAGTTGTCCAAAATGATTTTTTTGGTAAAGTAACGTTAGTTTTCGAAGCTGGAAAGTGTAAAACGAGATAGTTAAGCTTGGTCAAAGTCGGACAATTTTTCTGAAAAAGTCAAAGTATATATAGCTGATTGGAAATTAAATAAGCGTTTTAAGCGTTTTCGAGTCCGTTTGAGCTTTGAAAACCTTAGCGAATGCTATTGTATCACTAATATAGTATTAGGACGCGTTAGGAACATTTCTAAAAATAGTAAGTTTTATTTTCGGAGTATACATTAAACCAGCTGGAAGTAGAAGTTAAGTGTTAAGTCCCTTAGTATGTTTAGTGATAATGGAAATTTAAAAAAATTATTAAGGGCAGTATTAGCGTCCTGAATTTGTAAACTTTCCGAAAATAGAAACTTTCTGAAAATAGAAACATTTCAAAATTAGTAATTTTTCGTAAGAGTGTCGTAACTTAACTAAAAACCATACATCTTTAATAAGACATGCTTTTGCTAAAAAATCTAAGACACAAACACATATGGATTTATTACTTTCCATAAACGACTTATGTGTCGTTTTGTTGTATATTTATTTCTCCTAAAGCGCTTCATTAATTTAGGTCGCTGTTAGGATCTCTTGACTTCATTTCTTTATTTTTGATCATTCTTTTCTCATCGTTTGCTTAAGGGGCGTTCATAGCCCCTTTTCTCTTAATTGTTTTATAAAACTCCACAGGGGAGATTGCATGCTATGCTTTTACGTTTGGACACGAGTATTTAAAAATTGTATGCTATGCCTGATATTATTGCCTAAGTACCACGACAGCCACTTAAGTCCCCTTTGAATCATGAGCCGTTAATTGGTATTGTAGTAAGCGTGAGTTTTGTGGATAGATCTATTAGGACTGACAATCCCCGTCCGGATAGTTAAACCTTTATGCCATGTCAAACGGACACATTTAACATTTGAAGTACCAATTAGGGTGTTTGGCAGAACATCCTACATTTTTGGGGCATCACCATTGCATTGATTGCATTACTTGTTAAGGCTCGATGTCATGAGCTTAGTGCAATAATAATTGTTTTGACATATGAATGTGTTTCATTGTCTCCTTTTTACTTAAATCTTATGGTCCACATATATTTACTTATCTAAACCTATGAATTTCACTCAACAATTTTGTTGACCATTTTAGCATGTTTTAATCTCAGGTCCTAAGATATGATTGCTTGGATGGGAGCCGCGTGATATCATTGGATGTACTTTGTTGTTAATTTACATTCGATGAAAACTCAAATCTTAAAAATTTATTTCATGTTTAAATTTATGTATGTTTTGAACGCTTATGTCATTTTGAAACTTATGGGACCTTGTTTGTGAAACTCTGATTTTTCATGTATCGAATGTGAACTTTTTATTTTAAAACGTCTCTTTTGAGATCGTTTCCTATGACTTGTACCTTGTGCTATGAAGTCGCACCCCATGTAGTCTTTCGATGCGTAACGAATTTGGGGGTGTGACATATGTTGCAGCCGGAAGGGCTTGTCAACAAGCTTTATGGATGAAGCAAGCCATAAAAGAATACTACATTCACTGTAAAGACGTCCTTGTACTTTGTGACAACAAAGGTGCAATTCATTTAAGCAAAAATCCCGTCCATCTCTCTCGAACAAAACATATCGAAATTCGTCATCACTCAATTTGAGACAACGTTCAAAAGGGAAACATTATAATGGAAAAAGTCTCTTCTGAAGACAACATCTCCGATATCCTCACCAAGCCTCTAAAACGTGAAACCTTTAGCTATCTCCGATTTGGGCTCAAAATGTTAAAGCACGAAGAATAAAGCATTTAGTGGTTTCTAAATTTAATTATTACTTATTACAAGTATGGCTTCCATTTTATTTTACAAATTTAATTTGTAATTAAAATCTCAATTAACAAAGATTAGTTCTTTTGTTATAAATGCAAACCCTTCCATACCATAATTAATTTTACCCTCTTCAAATTATCCATTCCCTTATCCAACATCAATATCACTCATCACCATCCTTATTGGACCACAAGATTGTGATGGGCCCACATAACCTCAAACACTCTTAAACCCAAAAATCTAACTCATTCTCAAAATTTCAAAAACAAAGTTTTTCTCCATCTCTCTCCCTCTTTCTTTTAGCCCACGACAACACCAAGAACCAAACCACCATAAAATTTTCTTCTTCCTCCTTTCTTTTCACTTGGTAAGTTTTGATCACTTGTTACTACATATTGATTATTTTCTTATCGATATCTTTATCTAATTATATGTATCATTGATTTTGCTCCTCTTTATTTTATGATTAATTCAAAACTAGTTTTAGGCATTCCCAAACACTTTGAATTAAAAAATTGATCAAAACCAAACATGAAAAAGTCCTAAATATAAATGAAACTATGACGAATTTTTTTCAAACCATCTTGGAACAAAAATGTTTTTCGACTTAAATTGAAAAAGAGGTGCACTAACTTGTGGAACTTAAATAGAGGACTATTGGAGCTTATGCTGATTTTCCATGTCATGGGCAGAGCTCATGATGCTAATGGCTGAAGTGGTACTGCCCAACGGGACTGAAATTCAAGGTTGGAATCTGAATGTGGCATTTGACGTGAAGAACAAACGATTTGGTCTGCTGTATACTCAAAGATTCAGAGACTTACCATGTTGTGCACAAGATGTTTCCCCATGAGGGGATCGAGTGAGAAGTGTATTGGAGGTCTCCCGAATAATATCCAGAGAAATGGTGGATGCTGCAGAAGACTACGCAGACTACAAGATGATGTTCGGGATTGCTAACAACTTTAATGGATCAAAGTTGAAAGGTTATGCTATGAAGAATGCGGTGACAAAAGATAAATTGCTGAATAACAGCTAGTAAGGACAACGTGGACAGCAATCAAACATTCCAAAAGACAGTAGAATGTTGGGGACGAATTGTGTGGCAAGTAGCCTAAATTGAGTGTTATTAAAGCTTTAAATTTATATATAGACTAGTTTTTTCGATTGCCTAACTAACACATGGGTAAAGTATAAACCGCCCCGTTATAGATAGGTTTAGGGTAAGACGAGGTGTTCCATGGGATTGGTTATTAGTAGAAAGGGTCAATTATATTATGAAGGGTGTAAATCTTATAGGATGTCACTATCCTAAAGATTTCACGGTCACTTCAAGATATAAGATGATAGTTGTTTGGAGACTGTCCTCTCCTCCTTTAGATTGAATTTAAATCTTAATCAAACGCAATCTCACAAACAAAACATCTCACTCACCAAACAAACACACCTCTCTTATCACCCTTGATCTTGCTACTTCACCTATCTAACTTACCTCTCCTCTTTACATCCTCACCCACCCTCCATTTCAAATTAAGATCAAGAGGCTCCTTTCTATAACATCTTGCTAACTCATGACAACTTATTCACAACCCATTATCTCTTATCCAACATGTGCTTAATGAATTTGAAATTCAAATTTCAAATCTTTTCCCCTTTATCTCCAAGTTAATAATATTCTAAGAATATTCTATTGTACCCTAACTAACTTCTTTAAACCTTTAGTTGGATCCCAACTAAGCTAGTTACACTTTGAGGAATACCTAAAATACCCCTTTCTGATAATTCTTTTCTCTTTACAATATCGAATAAGCTAAAGGCTTTTAAATACTTCACAAACGTTTGTATTAAATGGCAATTTGAGTTGGTTGATCTTGAGTGTAAGAATGATTGAAAGGTCATAGCCTGAAGTACAATTGGGGGTTTAACAAGTGCGGGTATTTAAAACGCCAAAATCCTGAAGAAAACATTTTGGGAATCTAGCACGCTGGCCACGCGCTAACGCGTAGGCAACGCGCCACTCACGAGATGTTTTCCACATTTGGGATTCTTGGCCTATAAATACCTACCTTTGGCCTTTGTATTCCTCACCTCTTACAAATATTCTTTCCTCTATGTTCTCTTCTCCTATCCTCTAAGTCTAACATCTAAGTGTTCCAAACTTCTCATATATCATTCTATTGAAGTGAACACATCTCCGTAAGAGAGCCACATAAGTACGTAATCTTTACTTGTGTGTTTTGTCAAAGGTCTTATTTCTCATACCATTTCATTAGAATCGAGTCTCTAGGTTAGGTTAGGACTTGGTTCATCTATCTTCTTTCAATCAATGAAGTTTTAAGCGAAGTGTTGTATCTGTAGGATCAAGCCTAGATCATTGGGGATCTAGTTAGGGTTTGGTAAGCTTCTAAGGGGAAGGCTTTATAGTTTATAGGTAAAGTCGAATCACGTGTTCTTAGGGGTGGATTCTAAGGGCGGGATACCGTAGGCTGTAACTTTCTTTGTTAGCGCCGATCTTTGTGCATATCAGTGGAGTTAAATTATAATACGGTTTGTAGTCCACCATAAGGTTGTACTAGTAGAGTATCGGAGTCGTTAGTGCATTTTACAGAATTTATTTGCACGTTTAGTCCTTTTCTTCATTTTTGGTCCTGAAATGATTATTGCACAAAAGACAACCAAACTTTGCAATATTTTATGTGTTAACATATATATTTCATGTATTTTCGAGGGATATTTTATGTATATTTGGAGCATTATCAAATCCCCCCATACTTAGCTTATTGCTTGCCCTCAAGCAATCAAAGCGAAAGTATTTCGTTTTAATAAAACAAATTGATGATCACAAGCATAGATAACATGACAAAGCAACTCACAAATTTTTAATAGATAGGATTCTTTTCACACTCGCTCAATTTAGTGAAATGGATAGTAACCGGAAGTCACTCATACGCGCAGTCATGAAATGTTCAAATTACCATAGGCTTGTACAGGAAACTAAACTTCACCGACATGGTGTAAGCACCAAACATAAACATCAAAAGAGGTAATTTATTTAGTGATATTATTTATTTATTTGTTGAAAAAGGTTTGTAATAAAATTATAATTCACCTTATACGTAATGTTACCAACTATTCCTTCACATTATTATTATTATTTTTTTGTTTATTTTTTTTAATTCACTTGGGTTGGGGGAAACTTGCTTTCCCCCATACTTAGGATAAGCATACTACTTTAACGAACTTAGAAGTTTGCAACCTTCGCACTTCATTTTAACAGTAATACCAACATCTACGTTCTTCAATTCATACGGATAAAATTTCAGATAATTTCATTAAATCTTTTTGAACAAAAATATTGTTTACTTATATTTATATTTTTATCACCTCTTAATTAGTAAAATGTTTATAACACGCGAACGCGTTCCTACTGCGGTCTCATAAAGATTTCAAGCACAAGTTCTAGAATTGACAAATCACCGACACACTCATATAATTTTAAATCAATACCAATGCTTCAGAAAAGGAGACAAAACTATACAAACACAGCTGTAACGACGGATGAGATATTTGTAATTTCTCACACCTTAACTCGAGAAAGCTAAAGATAAAAATCATCTTAGGTATCAAAGATGGATACCTGAATTCTTAAAATCTAATCCTCACAATTTTTCTAGGTGGTATAAATATGCTAGTAATGTTATCAATCCAGAGTCAGATTGCTTATATGTGATCATAAAATGTTATTTTTTCAAAAGATTTTCTTTTTAACTTATTTTTTTCTAACTTTTCCAGTTTATCTCCCCCATACTTAATATGAGCATTGTCCTCAATGTGAAAATATTATAGAGAAAGATAAAATGGGGAAGTGAAATAATACTTCTCAATTATGATTGATATTCTGAATCTTTGCTTGCTCTACTTCATCATACGTCCTTCTCTTTTTCTTTTCTTTTCCTGTTACAAATATAAACATTGCATAACACATAAATAATAATAATATTAATAATCCTAATTAATTAATAATAGAAAGTATGATAATATTGTTTCAATGCCAACATAGGCATTTTACACACCATAATAATAATAATAATAATAATAATATTAATAATAATAATAATAATGGTTAGAGAATTATTTTTAAAACACACGTGACCCAAAACATGCGATCACATAACCAATTTGTGTCATCTCGACACTACTCATCATCATCCTGCTGTTGTTGATACTGTGGTGGATACTGTAGTGGTGGAGGTGGGTACTGTTGATAATACTGATCATACTGTGGCTGAGCATAACCAGGTGGGTTTTAGGCTCCCTGCAGTAGAACACTGTAAACCCTAGCCATATGCTCAAATACTCCCTGGTACCTGTCCTAGTGATATGACTGCCTTTACTCCATCCTCTCTATAACCTCCTGACGTATCTCCATTCTACTCATCCTATCATACAAGTCCTGCATAAAAGCTCTTGGAGGTCTAGGAATACCAACTCTCGGTACACCCAGCTGCAGATCCTCAGGAATAAGCGTACCCTGAGAGTCGATCAAATCCCTAAGTGGTGTCGTATCCAAATCTCTATAATAAATCGGAGCACTCAAACTCCTTACCACATCATCTGTCAACACCCTTGACTTCCTAGCAATCTTCGAGATAAACTGTCCATCGTAAATTTGACTTTCCTTTTCATTACCAGCTCCTTTCCTCTTCATCCACCTCACAATCAACCAAGCCAAATTCGCATACCCATTTTGGTGTCTAGCATCAAACATACTCAAGAGCCACAAATCATTTTTTCTGAATCTTATCATACCTAGTCGTCCTTTGACACATACCATAAGTGATCATCTTGTGAATCACCCTCAAAATTAGGTTCCGGATAGTAGAAGTGTGACTCCTAGATAAACCAAGGTTTTCCTCTCGACTAATGCTTAACCAATACTCTTGAGCGTTAATGAGCATCACTACGCAAACCTCCTTCAAAGTCAACATTAAATCCATCTTCTTCAAGCTCATCAGCATGATACAATCCTAGTCTACGAGCAAATTCTAACAAAGTCAAATTGTGGGCACATCCATTAAGTCTAAACTTGATGGTCTTCCTGGTGTTAAATTTAGACTTCGCATCTTTGTTGCATCCTTCCCA
>BQNB010028626.1:9509-56481 GCA_026074375.1 Tanacetum coccineum
CCATAGGCAAAAAAAGGGAGATGTGGCTTCAATTTGGACCAAAGAAATGTTGTAGCAGGTGGGTAAGCTGATTGAGGGCACATGGAAGTGATTCATGGAGGTGCTTGCACATGGGAAGAGTTTAAATGGGTAAAAATGAGCCAAGACGAGCCGCTGGTCTGTTTCGGTTATATAGGGCTCGAATTCAAGTTTTTAGCTTATGTTTCGCAAGAATTGATCAAAGGGTGATTAACACATGTCCTTACGGTCTGTATGATGAACTATTAATGAAAGTTAGCAAGTGGTTTGAGTTAAAATGTGTCGAAATTGAGTAAATAAGGTCGCGGATTCTCATAGGGTGCGATTAGGGTTTCTTTGGCTTTCTTTGGCTTATAGATCATGTACATTTGATTCAAAATGATAGAATACTAATCTAAGGCAGTATATAATGGATTACTAATGAGATTTGATTAGTGTTTTGAACTAGAATGAGTCGAAATGGAAAGAATAAGCCTTAGGGCTTGTAATGGGTTTATTAGGGTTTTCTAAGCTTATACATTGCTAAGATAGAGATAGATAATGATTTGTAAACTCATTTTATGAGTTTACAATAGCTCTTGGTTGATTGTTCGGGATTAAAATAGTCAAAAATGAGTAAACGGGTCAAATGATCTATTTAGGTTCGTTTAGGGTTTTGAATTAGGGTTTTGAGTGTAAAAAGATGTATGAAAGCTTATGAATAGAATAATTAGGGTTTACACATTGTATATTGAGTGTAGTAGCTTGTACACAAGTGATGGTGAAGAAATTAGAATGAAAACGGAGGTAAAACGGCTATTTTAGATGTCATGCTTAATGACTTGTACATTGTGCTTTGAAAACTTATACTTGACTTGGAGGGAATTTATACTTCAAATGAGATGTTATAATACTTGTATATATGCTTTAGTAGCTTGTACATTTACTTTAGATATTAACCCTTCATGGGATTTAGGGTTTAGAGGCATATGATAACGGTTTAAAGCCCGTTTTGATATAACGTTGCGAATGGTACATTATAGGAATAATGTACTTTGTAAAAAGGATATGACGATATTGAATTGACATGTATGAAGATAGGATTGCCATAGATAGGTTGTGTGAGCTCGTCTACTTTAGTTATACAAGTTACTTTGTATACTGAGATATTGACAATGCAAGTAATGTAATAAAGCGAAAAATTTCCCAGTATAATTGTGATAATAGTAAAATAGGTTTTGCATTTGATGAAAATTCTTGGGTTGTTATAGTTCGTATATAATTATTATTTAAAATTATTTTTTATAAAATATATAATTATTATTTACAATTATTTTTTATAAAATATATAATCGGTTCATTTCGGCTAGGTCGGTCCGGTTTCTCGGTTCGTTCCGGTCGGTTCGTATATAATTATTATTTAAAATTATTTTTTATAAAATATATAATTATTATTTACAATTATTTTTTATAAAATATAGATGTTCATCGGCTCAATTATAACGATGATAGTCATAACAAAGGTAGCAAAACTACTTAGAAATCACCCATAAGTAGCTAGAACATGATAAGTAAGTGTCTCAATCTCCAGTGAGTTATTTCCTTCTTGATCTTCCTCTTCGCGATGATTCTCTGCTATCGTTACACATTAGATGTCCAACGGATGAGTCGATATGCTATCGTTGTACATTAGATGTTTAACGGATGAGTCGATATGCTATCGTTACACATTAGATGTTCATCGGCTCAATTATAACGATGATAGTCATAACAAAGGTAGCAAAACTACTTAGAAATCACCCATAAGTAGCTAGAACATGATAAGTAAGTGTCTCAATCTCCGGTGAGTTATTTCCTTCTTGATCTTCCTCTTCGCGATGATTCTCTGCTATCGTTACACATTAGATGTCCAACGGATGAGTCGATATGCTATCGTTGTACATTGACGTTTCTCCGTTCTTGGATTCTCTGCTTATACGTTCACATCGTTAGTTATGTTACCAACTGGATGTGTCTTTTACTCGTTATGATTTCTTTCTTGCTATACGTGTCTAATCTTTAGGGTATGTGTCCATTTCAGTCGTGATGAGACATCGGTAGTATGGTGTTAATCGTGTGATTAATAGTCTAGATATGTCTGCTTATAACGGATTACAGGGCTACTGGGTAGTATGTTCAGCTTGTGCTTAGTCTATATTTATTAGACTTGGTCGAACTTGGAGTCTATCCCCAAGCTATATAGAGCTAGGCTCTCAGAGACTAACGCTCATAAATGTCTGTAAGAGTCAGCCCTCGCAAGTAAAAGCCTTATTTAGAGAATAACATGACCCGCAAGTAAGTAGGTCTAGTATTACTTCATGGATGGTGAGTATAGTTGTGTTCTCTAACTTCTTTGATCCGTGTTCTCGAAGTTATTGTGTCTTGCGTCTTGATGATCTTTCTTTGCCTCTTCTCTTGTTGGTAACTAGCATGTTCTAGTCCTAGTTGGCTAGATCGACGTGTATACGAGTCATTAGCATGATGACCTAATCGGATGTAGTGGGAGCGCTATTCCATATTTTGTTGTGATTCAGGACTGTGTATGAGTTCGATTTTAGTATGTATCGTTACAACTATAGGATGAGGTTGTTCATCGATAGGTCTTCAGCTATCGGATATCCTACGCATTATTGATGAATAGTGTCTGATAACATGAGAAGCTCCAAAAGAGTTATAGAAAGCCCTAGCTGAGAAGCGATCTATGGTACCAGTTAAATTACCAGTACAATAAATAAGGTAGTCGCAATTGTAAGACTACGCTTAAGAGAAAAGTCATTCGTTAGTAACGCAATACAGTTCGTGGTGACGTGTCTCATTTGCCTTCTTGATACAGAGTGCTAACTTTCAGTGTGTGTGTGTAGAGTTCTCTGCGCTTATCATATTGTATCTCGTTAGATGTGAGTCATCTAATATACGAGAAAATGAGCATCATATATTCACTCGCACCGCCCAGATGCCTACTCCGTATCCTTTGCATATTCTACTAATTAGAGCATTGAAGTATTCTCGCTGACACCCCATCGAAGATAGTGATATGCTATATGCTCCGCGCTTGTACACATTGTACCGTGTGCGCCATATGTACATCTCGCTGATCGCCTGTATGTAAACTCCGTGATTAGATCATAAATAAATTACGATCATCCGCGCGTGTTGTTCAACAATGTCTAGACTAGATCGCCTAGATTCACCCATAAGTAGCTAGAACATGAATATATACATAGTTCAGTGTTACCATGTACCCTGTATGCATCCACACCGTCTATCCGAGGTGATGTTTAGATCCTCTCTCACTCGTCTCCCTCTAATCTTACCTCTCTTCGTGCTCGCAGCTGTTCCCCTCTCGCGCCACTTATCTCCGAATTAACCACCATCTGAAAAGAACCTACGGTACCATCCATAAGAGATAGCAGAGATATGAAGTGCCCCCCTCCACTAGTGTACATGTCATGCATCGTAGAGATAACAGCATGCATCCGCGCTCAAATCCATAGCTATCACGAGTTTCCCTACACACTTACGATCGATATCCACTAAGGCTCAATTATAACGATGAAGATAGTCCCTACACGTACTCACTAAGCTAGCCAGATCTAAATACAGCACCCCCGTCGACGATATCCACAGCGTCCCTAGGACTCCCATCTCAAATAGCGGTCGATCTATCGTCGCCATTTCTGCCTATTTGCGCGATCAGCTGCTCCCATTCACTGTTTCACCCCTTGCTTGCATTCATCGTCAAAGTAGTTTGTCATAAGGCCCTACTTTTATGCATAAATCGACCCCACTGAAATAGCTATAATCTACCCAACAGCTCTTGGGAACTATATAATGTGACACGTTAGGCTAACCATTGTTGGTCAGGGATCGCCCGCAATCTCACCAATCAACAGTCTACACCCTAACCCACTCACTACCATCCACACTTCATTTTCGAGGGGGATTGCCACCATTTGTAACAAACACTCACGTTCCCCATTTTACTTATTCTTATAGCACCATTCCCCTGTATTTTCCTATACTTGTCCTTCTCTACTATTCTCTCTATGCATTCATGTTCGATATGATTGATTCAAGATTCATGTGACCTATCAAGAGGTATCAATCACCAATATTCTATCGGAAATCGTATATTAGGATCTTAATATCAAACTCGGTTTTATCGAGTTTATAGATTTCATAATTTCGGTTCTATCAGAATTTGTGAAATAAGGTTTTACTACGTTGAAACTCGGAAATAAGCTTTCAAAAGACTTAACATACATTCATTTCACGGTTTTATCATGATTTGAAGTGTTGAAACACAAATTTTCTCAAAAATTACAAATTCGGAAATCAAATTCGATAAAATTCGGTTTTATCGAATTTGATTTCAGTGGACATTTGGATTATCTAGTGATCATAAATTTTGGTTTCATCGAATTTGTGGTTATTTATATTCCATAATTGTTGAAATTTTCAAAATTTGATTCACCGAGTTTGTCGTAAGAAGATTTCCGAGTTTGATTAGTTTGAAGATTTCTGAGTTTGCTTAGTTTGAAGATTACCGAGTTTGTTACAACGTATTATCCGAGTTAGTGTACTGTTCGAGAAGTGTATTGGTTTTCAGCCTACTTGTTATCCGTGAACAGTGTTGTTCGAGTTTGACTACTGTTACCGAATTTGATACTATTCTCACAAATATCACTCATTTTCGTCTACAAAGATCCAATCTTTAAATCATAAGACATGTCGACATCCAAAACATATCAACAATCCCTTGCTGATGCCGGTTCTGAAAATAGGCCTCCCATGCTTGAAAGGGGTAGTTATATACCATGGGCAAGTAGATTCAGACGATATCTAAACCGGAAGAGAGACAACCGCAAGTGGCTTCTCAAAGCACTTGATGAAGGCCCTTATGAGTTTAAGAATTTCGTTCCTGAAGGCTTGACAATACCACGATTGCAAACTGTAGAGGATCTTGAAGGTGATGACTTATTGCTCTATGATGCTGAAATGGAGCTCATGAATATGATTCTACTTTCTATTCCTAATGAGATTTACAATTCTGTGGATGCTTGCACTTCGGCCAAGGATATGTGGAAACGAGTTGAACGATTGATGAGGGGAACTATACAAAACAAAGTTGACAGAGAAACGCGTTTTACGAACGAATTTGATCAATTTGTTGCTGAACCAGGGGAAGCACTTGTTTCTGTCTACAACCGTTTTGCTCAGCTAATGAATGATTTGGAACGAAATAACATGAACTTTCCAACTGTTACAATTAACACAAAGTTTCTGAACAGTTTGCAACCGGAATGGTTGAAATATGTGACTCAAGTTCGTCTTGCTAAACGATTGACAGTGGATTCGTTCGATGATCTTTTTGATTATCTTCAGCAATTTGAGAAACTGGTTAATGCATCAAGAGCAAAGAAGTTAGAAAAGTCTCATGACCCTTTGGCTCTAGTAGCACACACGGGTTCATCATCCAGACAAACATCATCTTATTATGTGACACATCCTACGTCTGTGGTTGATTATGATGATGAGTACCAGCAGGATGATGTTCACAACAATTCTGAAGATCCTCTAGTCTCTGCGATGTTACTACTTGCAAAAGCCATTACTCAAAATTTCTCTAATCCAACAAATAATCGTCTTCGTGCTTCATCCAACACCAGAAATCAAGCAATCATTCAAGGAGACAGAGTGAATATTCAAAGCAGGAATTCTGGCAATACTGGAAGGAATGCAGACGAGGGTTTAGTTCCAAGAGGCAGTTGTTGAGGGAATGAATGCTCCAAAAGAGACTGGAAATGTTCAAAGGACTCTTTGAACTCCATCTTCAGGCAATACTTCAACTGTTCAATGCTACAACTGCAGTGACAAAGGACATTATGCTAGGAATTGTCCAAAGCCAGGGTTCGTGACTCGAAGTATTTCGATGAACTAATGGTGCTGGCAAAACAGGATGAAGCTGGCGTAATTCTTAACTGATGAGCAGAATGATTTTCTCTTTGCTGACGCATCATGGATGGAAGAAATTGAAGAACTCAGTGCAAACAGATGCTTAATGCCAGAATTAAACCAGCTGATCTCATTACTTCTGATGGATGGGCCAAGCTTGAGTCTGCATTAAAGTGAGGTACAATCTGCATCCATCGATGAGAATCTTGAACCAATGTATCCACTCAATACTAAAATATTAAATAGTACCATTAGGTAATAACAAAGAAATTAGCAATATTAAATTTGATTCATATCAAGGAAATGTTAATAAGTGGCAGTTTTGAAAAAAGATACAATGTTCCGATACTAGTGTCAGTGAGAAAAACTTGCTAGGAATGCAGATCAGAAGCGAAAAACAACGAATATTTGCTCAACAAGTCCAAACACAAAACACGCATTTGACTAGTCATACTTGAGATGTATAAGAGAAACGGTTCGATTTTTGAAAACAAAACATGGATAAAAAATTATCTCAATAATTTCTTAAGCTAATGAACGAGGAAAAACTTTAATAAACAAGCTCATCTCATTAGTTTCGTGATCGAGAAAATCATTCGATATCCGAGAAACAACGAGATAAATTAGATTTAGAAGTCAAAAATTTCAAACGGAAAAATGAGGAATTACAAAAGACTCATTCAATTTTAAAAAGGCAAATGAGTGAACAAGAGGATACTTATCATGATACTATTCTAGATCTTGAGGCCAAACTGAAAAAGAATGTTGATCTGTTTTTGAAACTTGGCAATTCTTTACAAGGAATGTTTATGCTTGTACCAAAACCATTATCAGTATATGACCAACAATTAAAACATGGTTTGGGGTATCCGAATCCTTATACACTCAAGCAAGCAATTTCCAAGTGTCCAAAGTTATATGTTGCATCTTGTTTAGGTAACTTAGAAATTCCTTTGAATGTTAGAGATTCTGAGGACACTCTTGAGGAATCTTTCAAAAGTCAACAAAAAATGACAGAAAAAATGAATGATCCAATTGCTGTTGCAAATAAGCAAAATTGCTGGACAATTAACTACAAAAAATTAAATGCGCTTTATAAAGATTTTGTTCCTCAAAAAGAGCTTTCTGTTGAGCAAAAATATTTTCCATCTTCTTCTATTCCATCGGTTAAGATTCCGGTATAAAAAAATATGCCAAGTGAGTCACCTTTGATCAAAGAATTAGACAAGATAAAAGTTGGTTTTGAAAAGTTGTCTTTGCTAATACAAAGAACTGTAAAAGAGCAAGTATTTGTTTAACATATTCATCGGCAAGATACAAATCAATGATTTTTTGTCAAATGACACGTTAAACCAATTCTTATACGAGTTCTAAAGGTTTATCTTGATTCTTTCAGAAATCTATTTAAATGGGATATAAAAAGAAATGAAAGATTTTTTGAGTCGACAGAAAGTGAGCTTGATGAACTAGAAAAAGCAAAATGATTGTGAAAGATCAACTTTTGGAAGCACCACTCAAACAAATGGTGAGCTGTGTGTGTTTGATTAATCATGAATGTGTAGATAAGATCTTAAATGCTGAACTTGAAAAAGTCAAGAAGAAATCTTTTGAAATTCAAGAGGGTTTGGAGGCACGAATAAAAATTCTTGAAAAAGATGTTCAAAGATGTGAAAATCAAAGTTTTGATTTTCAATTAAAATTACAACATGAAAAAGAAAAACAAAAATGGGATTCAACTTCGAAGAATAAAACCACAATTCCTCTTGATTACTCTTGGATTTCAAAGTTGGAGAAACTTGAGGATGAGAACGTGTATTTGGATTTTAAAGTCCAATCTTTGATAAAAGAACGTGATAATGCTAAAATGGAATATAAAAAGCTTTTCGATTCAATCAAAAAGACACGGTCTCAAACTCAAAAGGAAATGGATGAATTAATTGTTCATGTTTCTGAGAAAACATATGCATATGGTGCTATTCGTGCTGAGAATCAGGATCTTTTGTCTACCATATCTGAGTTAAAGACAAGATTGGAAAAAGTTGAAAAAGGTAAGTCTGTAAATACTAAGTTTGACAAAACAAATGTTCTCATCTCATTTTTTTTTTTTTTTTTTTTTTTTTTTTTTTTTTTTTTTTTTTTTTTTTGTTTTTTTTTGTTTTTTTTTTTTTTTTTTTTTTTTTTTTTTTTTTTTTTTTTTTTTTTTTTTTTTTTTTTTTTAGTTTTTTTTTTTTTTTTTTTTTTTTTTTTTTTTTTTACTTTTCTTTGTGTCACACCACTAAACAAACACGCTTTTCAAAAGAAAACGGATGTTTCCAAAACAGAAGAAAACCATGTTGTGTCAAAACCAGTCACTTTACAGACTTCATCTAACAAACAAACAGGGGCAAATCAGAACAAAAATGTCATTAAACCAGGAATGTACAGAGTTGTCACAACACAAGAATCACAAATAAACAAGACTAAAAGTGGTTTATCTTCTACAGGAGTGAATGCTACATCTAGAGTTAGAAGACCAATGAGTAACGATTCCAGTGGTTATGACGCTGTTTTAGTCAACTCTAAGAAAGCAGCAAAGAATGTTTCAGTTTATGTGAGGAAAAATAAGCAAAAAGAAAATACATCTGCGAAATGTTATTTCCGAATAGGAGAAGTGAAATTGATGATGTTGATGTTGCAAACGCTTCTAAAGCGAAAACTTTGTTATGTGTTTCTTGTATGCAAAATGTGCTTATTCCTTGTCATGATAAATGTCTTGCAAAGCATAAATTGAATGTGCGTTCAAATGTTCGTAGAACCTTCTCTACTAATTCTAGAACACCAAAATCTTTAGAAACTACTTACGTAGCTCCTAAGACTAGGTTTTCTAAGAAAGAGACACAATCTAATACTCTAGATACTACTTCTGTAGTTTCCAAATCTAAGATTGATGAAGAAAGTGCCTTAAAAGCAAAGGATAAGGTTTCTAGTGCGTCTAGGATAAATAAAACAAATTTACGTGATAAACCATCAAGCACATTCATAAAGAACAAGATTCGGACAAGTAAAATTTGGCAAAAGTTGTTTGAATCACAACCAAATGTTATTTGGACTCCTATAAACATAAAACCGAATGTTGCTAACACTTGTTCATCTGAGAAACCATCGGTTTCAATTAAGAAATGGGTAGTCAAATTGCCCAGTTGTCTAAGTGTTGTCTCTTCTTGTGTTGCAGGTAGTTCTGTGGGTTGTTGACAGTGGTTGTTCAAATCATATGACGGGTGATCGGTCACTATTGAGAAATTTCATTGAAAAATTCATAGGAACTGTTCACTTTGGAAATGATAATTTTGCAGCAATCACAGGCTATGGCGATTATATACATGGTAATATCACTGTTTGTCATGTATATTATGTTTAAGGTCTTGGACATAATCTCTTTAGCGTTAGACAATTTTGTGATGGAGATTTAGAAGTATCTTTTCGTTCTAATACATGTTACGTACAAAATCTGAAAGGAGATTATTTGCTCACAGGTGGACGCGATTCTAATTTGTATACTATCTCCATTTTTGACATGGCTGCTTCGTCACCCGTTTGTCTCATGTCCAAACCAACTTCAAACCAAATCTGGTTATGGCACCGAAGACTGTCACATCTTAATTTTGGTACCATAAACGATCTTACCAGACTTGACTTGGTTGGCGGTCTACCAAAGTTCAAATATGGAAAGGATTACCTTTGTTCTACTTGTTAAAGGGGAAAAAGCAGATAGCTTCTCATCTACCGAAATTGGTTACAAGTGATCGTACCAAATTGAATTTACTTACATTGGATTTTTGCGTCCATGAGTGTAGCTTTCGTTCAATGGAAAAAAATATTCTTGTAATGTGGATGATACTCTAAGATTATACATGGTTTATTTTCTGTCGCTCGAAAGATAAATCTCTAAGATCATCAGAAATTCATTGCTCATAGCTCAATTGAATTACAAAGCAAAGTTGTAAGATTCGTACTGACAATGGTACTGAATTCAAAAACACATCTCTTAAAGCTCATTATGAAAAGTTAGGCATCATGCAACAATTTTCAATCGCTCGAACACCTCAGCAAAATGGAGTAGTTGAAAGACGTAATCGTACTCTTGTTGAGGCTGCTCGCACAATGCTTATCTTTTCTCGGTTACCTGAATTTCTTTGGGCTGAAGCAGTGGCTACAGCTTGTTTTACTCAAAATCGGTCAAACATCCATACACGATACAACAAAACACCTTATGAGCTATTACGCGGTCGAAAACCGAATATTGCATATTTTCATGTGTTTGGCTCATTGTGTTATCCAACAAATGACCGAGATGATCTTGGAAAAATGAAACCAAAAGCAGACATTGGGGTGTTTATTGGTTATTCGGAAACATCAACAGGCTTTCGAATTTATAACCGACGGACCAAAATAAAATGTAGACTATTTCATATCAAGGTTTTTGACGAGCTCACAACAATGGCTTCTGAACACGACTATTTAGAACCCAAACTTCAACGATTCAACAATCATAATTCATTAGCAGAACCAATGAATACTCCATCCAAAGAAGATTTGGATAATTTGTTCGGTCCAATGTTTGAAAATTTCTTGTGAGCAGAAGTCTTTGATACACCCATCATATTCCCTGCACAACCGCCCAAGTTCATGACGACTACCTTCACATCTTCAATCTTTTTTTGTTTTTTTTTTTTTTTTAATAGTGACACGAATGAGGCTCCTCCTATGTCACTACAATCATAAAAACAAACTTCTCCAATCTCTTTGGACTGAGGCTGATGAATTTAATCAGAAGACACTGATGATTTTAATGGTATATGCACAGGTTGTTCATTAATCCGCCAAGTCATGAGGATAATTGAGTCATCTACATCGGCTCTAGAAACATAAAATGTGTTAGAATTTTCACCAGTACAACACCTCAACTCAATTTGGATAAAAGATCTCCTATAAACAGTTATTGGTGACAATCTAAATCTGTCATGACTCGACCATCGGTTTACACACAGTTCTGGGTATGCTATATGCTTTAACGTCTATTACAATTGAACCAAAGAATATCAAAGAAGCTATGGCAGATACAGTTGGATTGAGTCTATGCAAGTTGAGTTGAATCTATTGAGAGACTTCAAGTTTAGGAACTCATTCCATGACTAGAAGGAAAGAATATTATTGCTCTCAAATGGATTTAGAAGAATAAGTGTGATGCTAAAAATATTGTGGTTCAGAACAAAACTTGTCTTGTGGCTAAAGGATATAAGCAGGAAGAAGGCATTGATTTTGAAGAGTCATTTGCTCTTGTTGCTCGTCTTGAGGCTGTTCGATGTTTATTGCTTATGCTGCTCATAAGAATTCACTATCTTTCAAATGGATGTAAAACGGCTTTTTCTCAATGTCCTTTGAAAGAAGATGTTCTATGGCAGCAACCTGAAGGGGTTATTGATCCTGAATTTCCAGCTCACGTCTCTAGGTTGGATAAAAAACTCTCTTACGGTCTTAAGCAAGCACCTCATACTTGGTATGACAATTTATCTTTTTTCTAATTAAACTGGGTTACTAAAGGTTAATTATTGACCATGACTTTGTTCACATGACGTCTCGGGAGAGACAGATTAATTGTAAGTATTATGTTGATGACATTATGTTTTGGATCTTACAATCTAGGTTTTTTCAAAACGTTTTGCAAATCAATTGAAAAATAATTTGAAATTGTCGATGATGGTGAATAAAAGTTCTGTCTTGGACTTCAAGTTCATCACTCTCCTCATGGCATATTCATAAGTCAGTCACATTTAGCCAAATTGTATTTGTTATAGATACTTGGTCTGGATGAATGTGTCTCCATGAGTACACCAATGGCACTGTGAGGCTGGATTGATGATTCACAAGGCATCGACTGATCAACGAAGTTTCATCGTGTGATAGGTATGGCTTATGTACCTAACTGACCAGTCGACCAGTCAGGTTGACGTTTGTTAACTGTTGTATGTGCTCGTTTATCATGCACGGGTCCTATGGTAAAACCACCTCATATAGTCGGGTATAAAACGATCTTGTGGTCCTGATGACAGTCCTATAACTTGGGCATGTGGTATCGAAGGTAGTTAGATTTTGATATATTTGCCTTTTCTGATGCGGTCCAGTGCAAGGATGTAATGATGAAGGTTATATGCACAATCTTGGTGGTTGGCTTTGTCGAGGGGATATTGCGCGTGAGGGGAGTTCTAGAATCATGTGTGTGACGGCGAGGTCTATTTGCGGAGGCGGATGTGGTGGCGTCGGTACTGCTTTGAGGTGTCTCTAGGATTGCTGGTTGCGTTATCGACTCTTGGTGTTGGTGTATATGTCTTTCTGTGTAGTCTGGTCTGGGTGCATTTTGGGCCTGGGCTTTGGGCTTGTTAGCCGGTGAAATTTCTGAGTTGTCTTGGCTATGGGTACAGGACATTCGTGCATGGGGTGGTTTGTTCTGGGGGTGTTGGGGTGGGGTATTGGGTAGGGGGGTGCTGGGTTCTGCCCGTGTTGGGTTGGGCGGATGTGGAGAGGGGGGGGGTTGGAGGAACAGGTAGGGGTTACGCGCGTGCACAGGTAGTAGGGGTCGCTGTTGGGAGAGGGAGGGGGAAGGGAGGGAATGATCCCCGGGGAGTGGGATGGCGGTGGGGTAGGGGGGAGCTGGAGGGTGGAGGAAGTGGTAACACGGGGGAGTGGGGATAGGTCTATTTCAGAGTCCGGGGGGGGGGACGGGGCGGGCGGATGAGGGGGGAGAGCGTCGGGGCAGGAGGGTGAGGGGGAGGGGGGGATGGGGGGGTGTAGAGGCTGGATAGGCACGGGTGGTTCGAGGGGGGAGTGGTGGGTGGGGGTGGGGGGAAGAATTTGTGCGGACGGGATGGTGGCGGTGGGGGGTTGTAGAGTTAGGGTAGGCTGAGGGGGGGATGAGCCGGGGATGGGGGGAGGTGGGGAGGGCGCATGTGGAGAGTGCGTGGTAGGTTAGTGGGGGAGAATGGGCGGGGGGTGTGCAGGACTAGTTGTTCTGTCTCTGATTTGGGAGAGGTTTCAATTTTGGGTTTTTTTTTCGGTGTTTTTCATTTTTTTTAGTTCTTATTTATATTTCTATCCATTCTTGTTTTCTCTCGAGTTTTTTATTTTTCTCTCATTTTTTTAGTTTCTATTTTCTTTTTATTTTTTTTATTTTTGTCTTTTGTTTTTTTTTTTATTTTTTCCTATTTAGGTTGTTTTTTAGACGAATACCAACTTGCGAATCCTATTTATGGCACTTCCATAAGAACGCTTTGAGTATCTAGTTATCGCATTGGTATGAGATGTATTGACTCCTAACTCAGTTGGAAAGCCCCCCCCCCCCCCCCCCCCATGACAAGTTATCTTCTTGAAAAGTTTCATACATCACAAAAACATGTAATAAATTTTTGGAAATACAAAAGAGAAAGATTTGACATATTTTATCAAAATAAACATAATTTAATAAGATCAAAACCCCATTGGGAATTAGATTCATGATTCCAAGTTTTTATAAAAAGCTTTCAAATTGAAAATACGGAATCATGTTCTAAGGGGGAGTTCTTAAAATTTTCCATTCATAAACATCATTTTGGGAATAAAATAAAAACAATGATCTCTCATAAAGACTGAATTTGAAAAACGTTACAGTTTCAAGGGGGAGTTTTTATTTAAGCATTTTTATTTTTGAACTAAGTACTTTACATGATTTCATTTCAAGGGGGAGTTTTTTTGACAAAAATTCATTATTCAAGGGGGAGTTTGTGAAAAATTGAAAAACAAATCGAAAATGATAATCACAGGGGCTAAATTTGTCAATTTTTAAAAAAATGGTTATAAAAGGAGGAAAATTTTTCATTTTATTTTTTTCTAATTACCGAATCCTTTGATCGAGTTTGAGAAGAAAATCAACGCAAGTCTTTTTGAGTTCATTACAAACAATTTCTACATTTTCTGGTCTCAAAGTAGTGGGTGTGAATAATCAATACGGTTAATTGATGATTAAGTATATTATCGAGTTTTAAATCATTAATATTGAAGATTACGAGTTTACTGTATCATCGTGTTTTTGTCGAATATTTACACATCAAGGTGATAAAATGCTTAGATTCAGTAAAAATACGTGTTTGATAGCTATACATGATTAACCATTAGTTTAAATTGAAATTCGGATGTGTATGAGGTTTACCGAGTTTGATGTTTATCGAGTTTAATTGACTTCAGGTGGTAATTCGAGAATGATAATATAAAGGATTGAGTTTGGTTTTTCATATGTCAAAAAGAATCAGTGTTTGTGAAACTCAGTAATAGTCAAAAAATCAAACTCGGAAAGGTCAAAAATCAACAATCGTAACTACGAAAAAGTCAAAATTCAGTGAAAGTACGTTTGTGATTCATGCTTATGATGTTTAATGCTTAAATGTCTGTGGAATAACAAGATCAGTTTCTCAAGCGTGGTGAATAATTTTGAAAAAGAAATCAAGTTTTTATGAATTCTGAGCTATGGGTCATATATATCTATTCGTAATTGTTTAAGTGGACTAAGTCATGTCCGGTTTAGGCCGTTTTCTGCAATGAACAGAATGAGGAGTGAGTGACTTAGTGTCCATTCAATTATTGAATTAGAATATGATATGTTTGTTTTCAGCTGTTAGGATTCATGACAAAAAGTGAAAGAAAAAGTTTTTATGACTTGAATCTGTTAATCCAAATCTCAATTGTTTAAGTGGACTAAGTCATGTCCGGCTTCGGCCATTTTCTGCAATGAACAGAATGAGGAGAGAGTGACTTAGTGTCCATTCAGTTGAGGGTTTGAGATTACCTGATTCTATGTTATCATTATAAAGAAAGTTTTTGTCAAAAGATTTCTGGAAAAAGTTCTCAAAATCTGTTATTTGTAGTCAAAACTGGATACTCTTTCACAAAACAATTTTAGAAGTTGAAATGATTCCTTTTTATTTTCTTCATAAAAGAGTCTTGATTAAAATCAAAAGAGAAATCTTCATCATTCTGAAGAGTATCATGTCAACAAAGGAAATTCGGGTAAGGATATTCTAAAAATAGAAGGAGAAGAGCTAAATCTATACGCGAAAAAGCAATTCAAATGTGTGTTCGAAAAAGAATTGCCACGAACTCACAAAAGTAAATCAAAGGTAAAAAGTGTATGCATGTGCTAGAAAAAAGCAAGATACATAGCCACATGGGAAAGAAAATGATCAAAAAATATGTTCAAAAAGATTTGTCGAACATTTAAACACAACAGAGTGGAAAAAGACATAAAATGTCAAATGAATTGCCTTGTTATCTAATATCTCAATTGTATTCATTCAGTAATCATCATGGCACAACAACAACATGCAGCTGATGTTCATCCAGATGAACTGTGTCCTCCAAACAAAAGATATGATCTTATGGATGCTAACAAGAAGGTTGATCTTGATCATATGCAATGTCCACCGGAAAGCAAAATTCTGACGAACATCATCAAGAATCATCCATTACGATTCAGCATTGCAGCTTCTTCATCCGTACCATGGATTTATATGGCACAGTTCTGGCATACTTTGAAGGAAGACAGATCAAAGTATAGGCTCAAGTTTATGCTGGACAAGAAAGAACTTAATCTTACATGGATGACTTCAGAACAATCTTTTCATCTTCCACGAGAACTGGACAAACAATCATAATTCATTCGTACCACCACCATCATTTTCTGAAATGGTTCCATTCTACAAACAAGTATTAGGATTTACAATGGAGCTGAAGACACCATCAAGTTTCAAGACAACTGGTCTTCTGCAGCCATGGCAAACGTTATGCAAGATATTCTCCAAATGCTTGACAACACGTGTCACTGGATGGGATCAACCGCCATTGCAGATAATGCAAATGTTGCATTGCTTTGTCAACAACATTCATGTGGATTATGCGGAGTTACTATGGGAAGGACTTTACTATTCGCTTCATCATCCAACATCTTAGTTTCCATTATCATCGACTTTACAAGATATGTCAGGTCACTACATGACTATCTTTCCTAACATCTCAAGACGTGCTCGAGACATGTATCACAACTTGCAAGATGATGATATCTTGAAGAATATTTTTAACTCAGGAAGACAAAAAAACAAAGTTGGAATGCAGATACCAGCTTTAAGGATCACTGATGAAATGAAGCAAATGGAGCATTATCGGATGTATGCGAAGGTGTTTGGGATAGATATTCATCTGAATTAGTCACAGCCGACTGAGTTTACCCATAGAACGCATGGGAAACTAGCGCCCACTAGGTCACCACCCTGATAAGGAAGCCGCCAGAGTAGTGCTCTAGGACGATCAACTGTGATTGTCTTTGTATTCTGAAAGAAAAAGTCCACACGTCCTTAAAAACCACCTGCTCTAGTTACCACTTGTTGACAAAAGCTGATGAGATGATTTTACAGATACATTACAGTTAGTCTTGCTGAGCATAGAAGTCGAGTGGAGCAGGAAGCAGAGCAAAATGTGGTACTAGCACTGCATCGAAGAAATGAAAAGATGGTGGATGGACATGAGATTATTAGTTTTTTGTTGATGATAGTTCAATCCCTAGGAATGATGAACCAAATATTCCCGGCACTAGGATAGAGCCCAGGAGTAATAAGGAAAGTCCGGAGGTGGAGATTACTAAAGATAAGGAGGTAGAGATTACTAACGTTGTTATACCAGTGAATGTAAATGATGACGATGAAGAAATAACTGATGAGGTGTATGAATTAAAGAGAAGGGAGAAAGGGAAACTTGTAGAGGAGACTAGGAATTCACCAATCCCCACACCAATTAGATCTCCTAGGATTCATACTAATCTCGTATCTTCGGATACCGAGAAACTCCAGGAATTGACGGATACTCCTCATACTACATCATCATCAAGTTTACCTCACAAAAAGTTAGCTAAAACGAATCGACTTCTATCATTGTTCAAGACAAAACCTACTCGCTTCAAACGCTACAAGAGCTTCTTTCACGAGTTACAAGGACGTTATGGTTACTTGTTTGCACATCTACGGGCGAGGTTCATGCCAAGAAAGTCATTCAATACACTTGCTGATAATCTTCATGATGTAATGGTTGAGACATTACCCACTATGGTAGACAAACACATTAAGGAGCAAGTTATGAAGCAAGTTCCTGAACAAGTTCGGAATCAAGTTCCAGTGTATGTTGCGGAAGGGTTGATTCTGGAGAGGCAAAAGGCTAAAGAAGAGACGGAAAGATTGATTGCTAAAGCTATTCTGCAGGAACGTGGAAATATTCAGGCTCAAATCTCGACACAAATTGAGAATGCAATTGCCAATGTCATTCCTTCTCAAGTTGATGCATCCGTACGTAGTTATATGTCTGGACATATTCTTCATGTTCATCTGGCTCAATCACAAACATCCTCTGTTCCAGATCAACAATATCAACTGTATCTTGCTATGAAAGCTGATCCTCAATTGCAACAACAAGACATAGCAATATGGTTGGCTCTCCAGATGAAGTTTGAAAGAAATACGGTACTACAAACTGCATGTAGAACTCTTGCCGTTCGCCCAAGAGATCAGGACGATCCTCATGATGATGCTCATCCTGAGGGGGAGAATAGTGCAAAGCGGCAGAAGACATCGGAGTATGAAGCTTATGTGTCTGGAGAGTCATCGTCTGGACAAGTTTTTCAAGAGGAACAAGCTCCATCAACTTCAGGAAATCAAGAGCAAGATGATGATTTTGATTTTTGGACTGACTCTTATGCTTCAGATGATGATGAAATACCAACGAAGCAAGTATCACAATGACATTTATGAAAGAAGTAACACTGACCATTGATTGAAGCTAAGTGAGAAACATGGTGATGAGTTGTTGAAAGACAGAGATGTTACTCAGGAGATGAGCATCAATTTCACATTAATCAGCTGAGGGAATTTCATGAAAGAGTGACGTTTTTGTTATCTGGGAGAGTAGAAAAGAATTATTGTCTCTCCACATCACGAAATACAGACCACACCATTAGTTTATAGCTGTCAAAAGATCCTGAAGCTCCAGCATTATCTCTGATTAATCAAGACCTTTTGTATTTGAAGAAAGGAAATTCTGGACCCGAGAAGATAGTATTGTCACTTCACAAGTTTCCAGCAATTATCTTCAACGATGATGATATTGAAGAACGAACTTCCAGATGGGTGAATAAGTGTGTAAAGAAATTTAATCCTTATGCTCGATATGGTGTTGAACATTGGAAGAATCCTCATGCGAAGATCTTTCTACATAAGGAATAGAAGTGCTTGGTAAATCAAAGGAAGAGATTTATTCAAACTTAAAATTCATTCAGTCATCAGACAATATTGGGAATTGGGTCTATAAAAACAAGTTTATCACAAAGATTGTTGCAAGAAGAGTATGATTGCATTGTATCCAATTACGAGCTTGATTACAAGAATACTTAAACAAGATAGTATTGTGGAATATACTTGTTGATTATGAATGGCAAGGTACCGGATTATGCAGATACAGGATTGCTATGGTCTTTATCGGTATTCATTAGAAGTACAGTGATATGGGAAAGAGTGCATGACTTCCAACTTGGAATTGAAAGCTATCAACAGAAGGTTAATCTCACTGCACCAACAATGACTTTCCTAGGAATTGAAGATCATGAAATGTTCTCTATCATCTATGAGCCTGTGCATGGAATTATTTACAAGAATAACAAGAAAGAGAAACGGGTGATGAGAATAAGAGATCCATAAGTTTTGTGATGCAACGTTAAATAGAGTGTTAGAAGGTCTGAAGAGTTATAATAACGATGTCAAGTATGGGTATGTACAAAAAGATCTCACTAAAGAAGAAGCAGAGTATTTGAAATTGTTTGAAGAAGAGATTGAAGAAAGATTAAAGCATCGTAGATAGATGAGAAGATGGGAGATGTTCGTGAATGGAAGACCACTTGGACCACGAAGAGAACGCCCTGAATAATCGACCCTTAGGGGGAGATTGTTAGGATCATTAAAAGTGTCGATTATGTGATTTTGTGTTATTTAGTTATTAGTCTTTCTTTTGTTAATGTCAATGTAGTTTGTAATAAGGTGTATTATGCTAAAAGAATGAAATAGCATAATTACCAAAGTCTAGGGACTAGAAGTGTTAAGTTAGGAAAATAAAGGAAGGGAAGCCTCCTTCCCTCACCTATAAATACCCCTCTAATCTTCATTAGAGGGTGATGCTTTGTAACTAACTCTTTCATTTTCCCTCTGATCGCTTCTGATCTACACCTTTTTTATAATATATAATATATAAATATAAATATAAGATATACTTATAATATATAATATATAAAGATAAGAGGGTAGGAATCAAAAAATCACAATTATAGTAATCCGGGAGTACGATTCCCGGGTCGTTTCCCCGATGAGGAATGCAATGGACAGTCGAAAGTCGTTATGAGAATCGATGCTTGAATGGGACAAATTTGATTGGGATTCTAATTCTACGGGGAAATTAAGGCAATTTAAACTAAAAACTATTAAGGCACTAAAATTAAAACTAAAAAACGCAAAACGGGAATACTAAAAACGCGCAATAATATCAACTTGTATCAAAATTAAGCCCTATAATGGCTAACTTAGTTTTAAACCTCTAAACGACAAAAGAAAATTTTCTATAAAAAAGATTTATATTTTTTTTGGCTTTTTATAATTTTTTATGAATTAAATCTAATTTTAATCTTTTAAATTCTAGAAAATAGCAAATTAATACCCTAACAAATTCTAAAAAGACTATTCTACTTAGAAAAGTCTAAAATATGATAAAAACTCAGAAAACTATTTTTAACTACAATTTATAAATTTTATAAAACTAATTTTAAAAGCTAAAAATCAAAATAAAAATCTAAAAGTGGTAACAATGATTTTAATGCTTGTAAACCTAAAAGTATTTAATCTAAAACTAAAAACTATTTTTTTGTAATTTTCTGAAAACTTTTTCTATTTTTAATGACTTTTTAAATTTTTAACCTACGAAAAATGATTAAAAATAACAAATAAGTATGAAAAATTCTAAAAAAAACAGATAAAGTCCTAAATGATGCAAAGATTCTAAGAAAAATAAGCTGGTGATACCAGCTTATCAAATAAGCTCTAAAAAGCCCCTAATAAGCCACGAAGTGGCTTGGGCTTATTGGGCTCAAAAAGGTTGTAAGTAATTAATTTTGCAAAGCTCTACCGGATGAGCTATTGTAGCAAAGTGGTTAAGAGTGGTGTGTGTAAAGCGTTGGGTTGAGGGTGTTGAGGTCCCGAGTTCGAGCCTTGCTCACTTGGGATTTTCCCCAATTCCCCTTTTGTTTTTTTTAAACTTTTTACACAGCTTATAAATAAGCTGTAAACAAGCAACTTTAACAAAGACAAAAATTTTATAACTTGGAAATAAGCACGAAATAAGCAAACAAAGTTGACAGAATGCTTAACTAACTTAAATGCTTGAAAATTCTAACTGTTAAGCTATTTCAAACACTAATAAGCTAATGAGAATGACAAATAAGCTAACAGATGTCTAACTACCCCTAATAAGCATGAATGATCAAAAATAAGCAACTATATTAAGCTAGAAAGACAGATTGCTAAAAGTGCTTAAATACTTAAGATTTTTAAACTAAGATGCAAATAAGCTCAAATAAGTTCTACCTTAAAAGAAATAAGCTAACATGAACTTAAACTAACTTAATAAGCAATTTTAAACCTAAATAAGCAAAAGAAAATAGGCAGATAAGCTAAAATAAGCAATTGGTCTTTTTGACCAAAACTGTCAATGAAAACAGCAAGGGGGCACTTTTGAGCTTAAAAATAAGCTCTTAAACAGATCCTTATGGCTAAACAGCTTATACCCCTAAAAAGCTTAAACAATAAGCTATAATTATCAGCAATCAAAAGAGAGTTTGAAACACAAATAAGCCCTTAAAAAGCTTAAAGAAAAAGCTGTTTGTTCATTTCTCAACACTTAGAAAATTTTCACAATATTGATAAATCACTACTTTTGAGCTTATAAATAAGCAAACAATCAGAACATTATGAACTTAAGACCTACAAACAGATTGAGATTTGACTACATAGGACACATAACAACAATCAAAAATCATTTTGAAACACTGAATAAGCCATAATGATCAAAAGAAAAAGCAATTTCTCAAAAAAAACAATTAAAAACTTACCACTTTTTGACAGGTTTGGCAAAAGCTCAAAACAAACTTGCAAGTCTTATGGACTTTGTTTTAGCACTCAAACAAACACAATCATCTCGTTTGAATAAGCCGAGAGACAATAAATAGGTGATATGATCAGACGCTAGTGCAGATGTATAGTTGGCATAGAAAGAGCGCAAAATAGCTAAAAACAAGCATACCAAACAGCACAAAAGGCAATTTTGAGCTTAAAAATAAGCTTAAAGATGGATCCTTATGGCTAACAACTTATAAGCCCTTACAGCTTATCCAAAAAGCTACTTAAATCCTCAATCAGAAAATAGTTTGAAAAAAACTTATAAGTCCTATGAGAACAAAGCGCTTTGATGTGTGTGCAAGCTAGGCACTCACAGTAATAGTCTATCTATTACTTGTATGTAAATTGATCTCTATTATTCCTTATGCACTAGAGATCTTTTTGTGAGATTTTGATTGTAAAATATAATATAAACGTTCAAATACCTCAATATTGTCCTCGACAGCTAAGTAGAGATAAAATGAATTGCTACACTTGACGTCAGTGGAACCTTTGGCAATGAAAGCTCCAACAAATACGCGTCAGAGAGAGAGTCCCCCCCCCCCCCCCCCCTCCCCACCCCACCCAACCCCCCCCCCCCCCTAAGCAACACATAACTCTATCAATCGTCCTATCTCATCAAACGCCCAGTTTCGCGCCGCCCCTTCGCAATTAAGGCTAACCCGCCCCTACTCCTCCCCCATCCTAGCCCCAAGAATTCCATCAATGATGTCTGTTTTGTTGCCACGATCTCTGCATACAACACTATCACAATGCACCGTTTACCCCCCCACACCCCCCCCCCCCAAGATAGCATAATAAGACTATCATAATTTTGCTCATTTTTATTATTAGACTTAAGCAAACACCATTAACATCGGCTAAACACAACGCCATCAAAAAATCATAAAACACACTACAAGCATCAATACCATACCCCGGCCCTCCATCCCACACGGACTCCCCACAGAGTCCATCGCGCCACAACTTTCGTCACCTCTGCGCGCTAGCCCACAGTCTAACCCCCTCCACCTCAAACTAAATAAATCACCCTCACAATAAATATCCCCCACAAAATTCTCAAGTATAATTCAAATAAGCTTATATAATAAGCTATATGTTCTCAGATTCAAACAACTCTTTGTATAACCAATGATTTTGATATTTTTCACTTAAAAACTTAAACAAAATGACTTTTATGACTACTTTTAACTAATCTAAACTGACTCAAAAGCACAAAGCAAGTTTTCACCCATTTTCACCCATTATACCTACTGTCCCAAACACCTTTTATAAATCATTAAATCCAAATCAGCTTATCAATTGGATTTAATGGATACAAATTAAATACAGATATTAAAACTACTTATAACAAACTTAATGAACCAATATAAGCAATCAAATAAGCCAGGATAATAAGCTAAGACACTATGCTACTTTTTTTTTGGTTTTTTAACTGTTTTATAGCAATAACAAGCATACTAAGATTTATACTATCTAATAAATGAAACAAAGCATTAAACAAGAGTAATAAGCACTATTAAGCAGAAATAACATTAATACAATAAGCAATTAAAGAACAGTGTTAAGCTATATTGATTATTATAACGTAAAATGGTAAATAGACAAAATAGTAACTAGAGAAATCTAAAAAGGAGAATACCTCCACATCAGCAAAACAGAGGTGTATGCTCTGTGTAGAGTTATAAAACATCAGCTTAGAGCTTTTTAGCTTATGCTTTATCCAAAATCCTAGTCTTATCCAAACACTTGACCATCAAGCACTATTACCTACTTGAATACTCAAAGCAGCCATCCAATTCCATGGAGTATTCAAGTATTAAGAGAGCTTTTAGTAGCTTATGAGTAACTTTGAGCTTATGGATCAGTATAAGAGCTTATTTAACCATTTTGCATAAAAGTAAGATTATGAAAAGACAATTGCTTAATAAGAAAACTTAAATTTTCATTTAAAATAGTAACTGAATACAAGACTTGGAAAAGGAGATTACATTTACTAAAAACAATAAGCTGAAATTACATGAAAAATAAGCTACAATTAAACTACAAGCTACTATTAAAAACTACTCCTAGATGCTTCTTTATGAGCTTGAAAGGATGATGTAGTTTTATAGATAGTGAGAAGGAAGATTCTTGGTCTTCAGTCTTGTTAGACGCTCCAAATGATCTTTCAAATCCCCATGCGCCATTTCTTGCAATCATTGGATCCCATTCTAGGCCGTTTGAATCAATATAGTGTCACACGGATTGCCAAGCTGGCAATCCCACATCTTTGGAGTCCATGTGTCAAAGGCCGTTGTGCTTCTTTAGGCTTAGTTTTAGTGTAAAAATCCATTCCTTGTGTGTTTGTTTGAAACCAATGTATCATTCCCCTTGACATCTTGACCAATGAGAGCTCTCTTGTGACGTTTCCTTTTGCTGACATGTAGCATAGCACTCGAATCTTTGTTTCTTGTAGCCAATTGGGATTTACCCTTTGTTTTTTATGCAGGGTAAAATGAAAGAGACGATGAATAGTAAAAACGGGTTTTCCTGCCCTTCTTTTCTTTTCTTTTTATAACTTTGGTTGACTCAGGGGTAAAGGGATGGCTTGGGCCCGGGTTTATAAAAGGGTTGGGCCACATTTTGGTTAAATGGTTTTATAGTTATAAGAGATAATGACCGTTATCTCTTTAATAAAAAGGAGATAACAGTGTTAGGGTTTAGGGACTTTTGATGAAAATGAGTTAACAATAAGGGCATTTTGGGTATTTTAAGGATTTTTCTTTTGTGAGTTAACCAATGGTTGACTTTTGATGACCTTTTGCTAGAAACTTCCGGCTCTTGTGCAATCTATCCGTTCCCGTATCCGTGTTTGTCCGGTTTTGACTGTTTTCTTGTGATTTTTGCAATATCCGTACCTACACATCACAAATGACAAAACAAGCAATATACAAGCATAATTTGCACAATTTAATCATTTAAGGGTCATTTTTGATATAATAAGGATATGTGATTTCTCACATATTACCTTTCATTTTTAATATCATTTGAAATTTGAATACTTGCCATCCTCTACTATTCTCTCTATGCTTCCATGATCGATATGTTTGATTCAAGATAAACGAGACCTATCAAGTATCACGTATGAAAGATATCCAGATCCTCTAGCATTGGTTGCTAACTCTCAACCTCTTTACAATCCTTCTTAGTCTCTACAACATTCAGGTTCTTTAATGTATCCACCCCCTCAACAAATCACACCAGTTTATGCAGCACCTATTCATCATCAACACCATCACACTCCAGTCAATCCACAACAACAATCAGTTTCTCCATAACCATTCATATCTCCGCCGGTAACACAACAATGTCAAGATGAATTTCCTTAATTGGACTCTGGTCTCGCTGTTCCTACATTTTAGCAAGGAGGTGATCTGATTGAATGCATTAACAAAGCAATGACATTCATATCTATTGTGGCATCAAGGTTTCCACCTTCAAATAATTAACTTAGAACGTCTTCCAATCCCAGGAATCAGGCTACTATTCAAGATGGAAGAGTCACAGTTCAACAAATTCAAGGAAGACAAACTCAAAGTTTTACTGGTATAGGAAATAGAGGAATTGCTACAACTTCAAGGGGAGATTATGCAGCTAGTCAACCAAAGGTTATGAAGTGTTATAATTGTCAAGGTGAAGGGCATATGGCCAGACACTATACTCAGCCAAAAAGGCCAAGGAATGTTGCATGGTTTAAGGAGAAATTGATGTTAGCCAAAGCTCATGAAGCAAGTCAGATATTGGATGAAGAGAAACTTGTATTTTTAGCAGACCTTGGATATCAGAAGCTCCAATTGCTCAGTAGATAATCCCTCGGAATTCAGCATTCCAGACTGAAGACTTGGATGCTTATGACTCGTATTGTGATGACTTATCCTTAGCGAAAGCGGTTCTGATGGTAAATCTTTCAAGCTGTGATTCAGATGTTCTCTTTGAGGTATCATATTCTGATTCTTTTTACGAATGATATGATATTGAGGGAATGTTGAAGAGATGCAATTATCCTAACATAAACATATTTGACGATTTTCAAGGACTGATGATGGTACATTAGTGTTTTGTAATACTCATTTCCTATTATTATAATATGTAAGAGTCCAAGATGCGGTTATTTAGGATACTAATTCTTCTACGCTAATGATTTATTGAGTGCCTATCTTTCGGGATTCTTTTTTTTGTTTTTGCGTGATTATATTTTCTATTGATCTACTTAATTCTCCAATTACACAAAAATTGTTTTATTTTTTTTATTCTTTTCTTTTTTTTTTGAACAATGACTGTCATGTAGCTATTTAGATAAGGAAATAATCAGACAAATAAAATGGTAAATGGACTATTAACCGCTGAGTTGTGAGATAAAAGATATGGAGTTGCATTTTGGACAAGATTAAAATGTTGATTTGAACAAACGAGAAAAATTAATTAATTCTCAAATGGATGACTTAATTTGGAATAAAAATGCAAAGCTTACGACTTTTCAGCACGAGATCGATACACTTAAAGAAACTCTTTCTAATCATGTCAAAGAAAAGGAATCTTTATCAAAAACATCAACTGTTTTCAAAACAGCATCTAAAGAAAAAGAGTAAATACATTGACAAGGATATTGTTTCGGAAAAACAAAATAAAGAACTGGAGAATATTATTTTTAAGATGTATCGAACTACAAAGCATGCTATGTAACATAACATAAGTTTTTTTCGTTGAAAATAGTTATAACAAGGCTCGTGGTTCATCATAATCCATTCAATCTTTAAAAAGCTCAGTTTGAGTGGATTTGACCAAATTATTATGATGGGTAGTGGTTTTTTGCTAAACAACATGCTGTGATTTCTATTATTGATGATGAAGAGACATTGATTTTGGAAGAACAGAGTCGATCAAAGATACTTGATAAACAAAATGATCCAATTTCAATAGAAAAGAAAATTAAGATTTCTCCAATTGATTATTTAAGTTGAATCGGATAAAATAATTCGGAATAGAAATGCAAAGCTTGCGGCTTTTCAGCAGGAGATCGATACACTTAAAGAAACTCTTTCTAATCATGTCAAAGAAAAGGAATCTTTATCAAAAACATTAACTGTTTTCAAAACAGAATCTAAAGAAAAAGAGTCTAAATACATTGACAAGGAAATTGTTTTGGAAAAACAAAATAAAGAACTGGAGAATATTATTTGTAAGATGTATCGATCTACGCAAGCAATGCATATGCTAACGAAACCACAAGTTTTTTACGATGACACTCACAAACAAGCTCTTGGTTATCAAAATCCGTTCCATCTTAAAAAAGTTCAGCGGATTCAACCAACATTATATGATGGTAATGTTATTGCTAAAGAACATGCTGTGATTTTTGTGATTGATGATGAAGAGACATTGATTTTGGAAGAAGAGAGTAGATCAAAGATGCTTGATAAACAAAATGATCCAATTTCAATCGAAAAAAATTAAGATTTCTCCAACTGATTATTCAAAGTTGAATAAGATAAAAGCAGATTTTGGTAAACGTTTTGTCACTCAACAAGAATTGTCTGCAGAACAAGCTTTCTGGTTAAAACATTTGTCCTTTTCTGAAACACCAGTTAAGTCACATACACCCGTTAGAATCGAAGCTCCTAGTGAACTTCCTAAGGTAAGTTTGGTAAATGAAAGTCTTAAAAAGCTAAAATATCAACTGGCCAATTTTTACAAAGTGGTGAAAAAGAGACTAACATCTGATGCTATTACTGCGGGGTCTTGGGGTTTTGAACATACAAAAGAATGTTTTGTAACTGTAATAATTCCATTTTTAATAGTTTTAAAAGACACAGTTAATGCGTTTGATAAAACTCTTCTAGATGAAATTACTGAAGTTCAAACTGTTTTTAACCATATGGAGGCTGCTGTTGATCAGTGTTCTGTATACAAATTTTTTTTGAAATTCAAATCAAACAACTTAGGATTGATGATGATAAACTCTTGAACCAAATCATGTCTCAAGAAATTGTGCATATTGTTGTGAATTCTTTAGATAGTTTTGATGTGAAAAAGTCATGTGTGAATGATTGCAGTAAGTGTTTGGAACTTGAGACCGATCTTCTCAAAAGAAAGATTTCATTGAAAAAGAGGCTTACGATAAACTTGTCAAAAGTTATTCAACTTTAGAAAAGCATTGCATTTCGTTGGAACTAACAACTCAACTTAATCAAGAGATTTTTCAAAGGGAAAATTCTGGTGAAAACCAAAATGCTCCCACATTTAATCAATTAATTGAAATAAATGAATTGAAAGCTCAGTCATAAGAGAAGGACACGGTCATAAGAAAGTTGAAGGATATGATTAAATCTTTGAATGAAAAAGATAGTTTGGAAAATGTAAAGAAAGACATTAATGAGATTGAAACAATCAACATTGAGCTAGAGCATAGTGTGGCAAAATTACTTTTGAAAAATGAAAATTTGAGAAAAGAAAGAGAGCATTTGAAATCAATTTACAAAGACCAATTTGACTCAATTAGAAAGACGTGTGTTTAATCAAAAGAACATTGTGACTCTTTAATTGCTCAAATTAATGCAAAGTCTCTTTAAAATCTAGATTTAAATGCTCAACTTCAAAAAAAGATTTTTGCGAATGCAGCATTGAAAAATAAATTAAGGAAACTTAAAGGGAAAAATGTTGTCGATACTGCGGTTTCAAAACCTAATGCCACTATTGCTCTAGGAATGTTCAAGCTTGACATAGAACCTGTTTCTCCTAGGCTTAAGAACAATAGGGATGCTCATGAGGTTTACATTAAGAAGACTATAGAATATACTGACACTCTTCGTGGATTTGTAGAACGCTCTAGAACATAGAATCCTAGTGAACCTCTATTAGAATCGGCTTGCATGTTTACAAAACACGTTCAAGAATTGTTAGTCTATGTTTCTCAGACATGCCCTAATTCACCAAAACCTAGTGAGAAGTTAGTTGTTGTCACACCAATGAACAAGGACAAAAGAGTTAGATTTGTTAAACCTGTCACATCTTCAAGCAATATTCCCAAGCAGACTGATTCTCTTAAAACCAAAGATTCTAACAAGCCTTTGTTGACTTCTACATGAGTAAAACCTACTACTAGTGCTAGCGGATCAAAGCCTTCAGGCAATACAAATGTTTGCCTCAAATTATATTATTAATCTCGATCTTTATCTCATTTATGTTGTAATAGGCTAGAAGGGTAAACGGGCTCGTGAACATAATCTAATCTTGTACTAGTTCCGGACTAAGGTCCATTGTAATCCCGAGCCTAGCCCAAGACATTAAACCACGGCCCAACAAGCCTTACAAGGCCGACCCATTAAGTGGTATAAATACCCCTCTCCAAGTATGGAGAGGGTGTTGGTCTCATTTGTAACACACACATTTCATGTGAAATCAACCATCTCATTTTCTTCTCTCTTCTTTCTCTCTCTAACCTCTCTCTACTCTTCATTTTTCTTCTTATCTTATTTTCTTGATAATACCATGGTGAAGTGAAAGTGTATTTTGGTTCCTACAATTGGTATCAAGAGCCTCGGGTGGGTTTTCTGATAAGTTGTGATTTTTGTTTTGGTTTCGCTTATTTCAGCTTATAGCTTATTAGGTTTGGCTTAGTGAGCTTATTTTTTTCTATTCGGCTTATTTTTCTATATTTTTTTTCTCTTTTCTATTCGGATTATTCTTTTGTCTCACTAGAATTTTCAAGGTAAAAATAACCAAATCTTAGGCTCATTAGTAGTGTTTCCATATATCTTTCTCGATAATTCTTTTTTTCTCTATTGGGCTCACAAACAAATCGTTGCTAGTCTTATTAGCTTCCTTGAAAAAACTTGCTTCTTTCTTATCAAAATCGTTTTTAGTCTTTTCTTCACTATTTCTTATTTCGTGGGTACAAGCTTATTTCAAGCTTTTTTGTGGCATCTTTATTTCAAGATTATTCTTGTGGTAAAACAGCTTGTTCAAGAGCTTATTCAATCTTATTTTGGGTGGCTTATTGTTTTGTTTGTACACGGTTGAAAAAAAAGGAGACCAAGATCCAAGTTTTTAGCAACAAGGACGATTTCATCTGTGGTGTTTTTGCAAGAAGACAAGATGCAAGGAGGACAAGGACGGTTTTGTTGAGAAGAAGATAAAGACAACAAGGACGATAGTACAAAAGTAAGGACACCAGACTCGCAGTTTACAAGCTCAACCGGACTCGCAATTTTGTTCTTTTACTGGACTCGCAATTTTGTTCATTTACCGGACTCGCAGTTTTGTTCTTTCACCGGACTTGCAGTTTTGTTCATTCACCGGACTCGTAGTTTTGCTCTTTCACCGGACTCGCAGTTGTGTTTATTCACCGGACTCATAGATTGTTCATTCACCGGACTCGCAGATTGTTCATTCATCGGACTCACAGTTTAAAGCTATTTCAGGTTTTTTGGTTTCGAGTGTCGGTTAGTTACGGGACTTCAAACCTATACCATTTCGATCGCAGTCTTGCAACGATCATCGTGGTATATTTGGTTTTCACCGTTGATAACCGTATGAGTCCCGAGCAAGGAAATACATTCGTTTTTTAACAGTTTTAACGAAGAAGAAGACGTGCATGTTTGGAGGGAATTTGTGTTTATTAAAACAATTTCGAAACTTGAAAACTTTGGTCCCTGAACACAAGTCAATCTCAACATTAGTCCTTTAGTTGCCTATTAACCCTCTTTGTTGAATCTGAATTTCACCATTAGTCCTCATTAGTTATAATTCAGCCCTAAGTCCTTAAAGGAGAACCAGTTTTGAACCGTTAGTCCTTTTAAGCTCAGCAATCGTTAACAAAATCTCAAATTCTTCTACAACACCAACGATTTCAACAACAATTAATCATTGTTTCACGGTTTCTTCTTGATTTTGTAAAATCCCGTAAAAGATACCATTTCTTTTCTTAGTTTAAATCATAGATTTGTAAAATCTCGTGAACGTTAATTGATTCCAATCCACAACAACAATCACTTTACCTACTTAAGATCCTACAAATCATTTTCACTTTATAATTTAACAAATCATTCATCATGACAACTCCAATAACAACTTCCCCAACCGACGGTCAAATACATAACAACATCATGGCAGCTGGTTCAAGGGATTGTCCACCAATGCTTGCAACGGGGAGATATGCTCAATGGAAATCACGTTTCTTAAGATACATTGACACAAGACCAAATGGTGATGCCTTGAGGAAATGCATTTTGGAAGGTCTATACCAACCAACTACTGTCACAATCCCAGCTGTACCTGCAACAACTGATTCTCCAGCAGTTCCAGAACGAACAGCAGTTGAGACAATCTTGACTATGTCTCCTAAAAACAAAGCTCATTATCAATCAAAAAAGGAAGAAATCCATTTGCTATTGACTGGAATTTAGGATGAAATCTACTCAACTATTAATGCTTGCATGACAGCTCATGAAATGTGGATAGCTATTGAAAGGCTGCAACAAGGTGAATCTCTCAACATTCAAGATGTCAAGACTAATTTGTTTTGGGAATTTGGAAAATTCACTTCTCATGATGGAGAGACCATGGAGTCTTACTACTCCATATTTTACAAGATGATGAATGAAATGATAAGAAACAACTTTGACAGTTGCTCACGATCAAGTCATTGTCAGATTCTTCAACATAGGACCTTCAACAGAATGGTCAAGGTTTGTGACAATTGTCAAGAAACAACATGACTTGGATACAGTCTCATATCACAAGCTCTTTGACGTTCTAAAACAGTATCAAAAGGAAGTTAATGAAATCCGTGCTGAGAGAATAGCCAAGAATGCTAACCCATTAGCACTTGTTGCTGCTGCTTCACCATATCCAGATCCTTATTATCAAGCACCAAAATCTCACAAATCATATGCACCAACATCAAAACAATCATCTTCCACCAGATCTAATACATCTACCAAATTCAAAGGCAAAGAGATAGCCAAACCAATCACACCTCCATTTGAGACAGCTTTTGAAGAAGACAGTGATCCTGAACAAGCTCAAAGAGATAAGGATATGCAGAAAAATTTGGCACTAATTGCAAAGTACTTCAAAAAGATCTACAAACCTACCAACAACAACCTCAGAACTTCTTCAAACTACAAAAACAATAATGTGGATACTACACCAAGGTATAAGAATGACAATCAAACTGGACAGTTTGGGAATCAGGGGAAAATGACAGTTGATGGGGCTAGGGATACTGTAGGCAGTTAGGTAGTGCAACAGACTGGGACACAATGTTTCAATTGCAAGGAATTTGGTCATTTCGCTAAGGAATGCAGGAAACCAAAAAGGATGAAAGACTCCATGTATCACAAGGAAAAGATGTTGCTGTGCAAACAAGCTGAGAAAGGTGTTCCATTACAAGAAAAGCAAGCTGATTGGCTAGAGGACACGGATGAAGAGATTGATGCACGAGACTTGTAAGCACATTACAGTTTTATGGCAAAGATCCAGGAGGTTCCTAATGCAGACTTAGGAAGTGATAATGAGCCATTAGAACAGGTACACAATGATGCTGAAAATAATGTGTTTGCCAATGTGAGATAGCATTCTGAGCAACCTGAATCCACTAGTAACACATGTTTAGTGTAAAAGGATGATAGTAATGTCACTCCTGATTCACCAGACGTGTGTGATAATGATATTTAGACTGAACAAAATGCTGAAGATGAGCGTACTGCGCTTGCTAATTTAATTGCAAATTTAAAAGTTGATGTTGATGAAAATAAAAAGATTCAAAAGCAACTAAAGAAAGCAAACGCATCACTTGCTCATGAATTAAAAGAATGCAAATCTATTCTTGTGGAAACTAGTAGAACTTTGGAGGAGTCTAATAGTATTCCGGATAGTTGTTTAATTGCACTTCAAAATAAACAGAATGAGTTTGAGAGGTACAAGGCCTTAAATGACTGTACAGTTGACTATGACAAACTTGAAAGTAAGTTAAATGAAACTCTAGGACTATTAGCTCAAAAAGAGATTGACATAAAAGAAGGTTTAAAAGTAAAAGCCTATGAAATTTCAGTTGTCAAAGAGAAACATAATGAGTTAGTCAAACAGAGTCTTTTAACAAAGTCACATTTTGAAGGTATTGTCAAAGAGAAAACAAAGGTTATAACGGATTTGAAACTTAAGGAAGAAAAAGTCATCGACAAAATGATTTCTATGGAAAAGCAATTAAAATTTTTGAATGAAATTCTTTACAAAAGGAATCAATCAATGCAAACCATTCATATGTTAGCTCCCAAAGGCCCAACATTCAATGGTAGACCAAACTTTACAAATCAAATGTACCTCAAAATGGCTTAATCTGAAAAACCATGTTTGTATGAGATCCCAAATGACCAATCTGATCCTGCAAATAGACTCGTCCCCGATAAGGAAGAGACTCTGACTTTTGAAAAAGAGAGTCAATTAAAATTGAATAAAGACTTAGTGAGACCTTATGACTACACAAAGCTAAATAGTCTTTATGAAATTTTCAAACCAGCGTCACAAGAATATCATGAACAGTTGGCACATGCAAATGAAGTAAGGAAGAAAATGTAGAGAAAATCTTTTGTGAAATTTAAACCAAATATTTTCAAAACCATTGGTTTCTTACCTGTTTCAAAATCAATTAGTAAAAGTAGACAAGCGTACAATGTAATGGCAAATAACATAAATCACTTTAGAGAACTTGTTGATCAAGCTTGGGAAAAGCATTCTCATAATCATTTTCATGCCCCAACTGCTCTTAATATGGAAGTGCTAATAAAAACATGTTTGATGCCTCTTGCCATAAAGACACTGAATGATAGTTTCACATTTGTTCATGAACTTAAGCAAGAAATGCATGTTGATTTAAAGTACGTTGAATCCCTTGAAAATGTAATTGACGAACTTGAATCTAATAAAGCACAATTTTCAAACATGTATGATACACTTTTGCAAGAATGTATGTCTAATGATGTTATGTGTTCTTATTTGCACTCGTTATCTGATTTAGATGCTCACTCTGAATTGCAATGCTTATATCTTCATAAAGTGAAAGAATGTGAATGTCTTACACAAAAGCTTTCGAAACAAACTGAATCTGTTAGTAAAGAAGTTTATACTGAGCTTTTACGAAGTTTTGCTAAATTAGAAAAACACTTGATTTCTCTTGAACTTGCTTTACAACAATGTCAAGAACAAATGAAAAATGACACAGTTTGCAAAGAAAAAGCGTCAAATGTATTTCTAAAAGAACGTGAACAATATTTTGAAATACAAGATTTGAAAGCTCAATTGCAAGACAAGAACATTGCCATAAGTGAGTTAAAGAAACTCATTGAGAAATGCAAAGGAAAGTCTGTGGAAACTAAGTTTGATAAACCATCTGTTGTTCGACAACCAAATGCTCAAAGGATTCCAAAACCATCAGTTTTAGGCAAACCGACTCCTTTTTCAGACTCTCTTGAGAGGAAAAGTTTTTCACAAACAAAGTCGGTTCCCAAAACTAATGTGTCAGAGAGTTTATCAAAACCAGTCACTACACAGATTTTACCTCAAACAGCAAGACAAGCTGTAAGAAACACAAATGTGATTAAACCAGGCATGTATCAAATTGACACTAGGACAACACAAACTAGAGCACCACAGTTGCCTCAGACTTCTAGGAATACTAATCCTCGCGTGTCTACCTCTACAGGAGTAATTCACAAAACTAATGTTAGCAGGCCACAGCTTAAGAGCACTCAAATAAAAGATAAGGTTGTGCCAAACAATAGTCAAGTAAAGGCTAAGAAAACCAAAGTAGAAGACCACCCTAGGATTTCTAGTATTTCTAATAAAACAAAGTCTATAACTACGAGTAATGACAGTTTAAAATCCAAAACTTTGAATGTTAATGTTGTTTGTGCTACTTGTGGAAAATGTGTGTTTAATTCGAATCATGATGCTTGTGTTTCTAAATATTTGAATGACGTAAATGCTAGAACTAAAAAGCCTAAAGTAGTGCCTATTAGTACTAGAAAACCTAAAAGTCAAGCGAACAAATTTGTTGCAACACCCCCTAAGAAAACAGTTGCATCAGAATCTACTATTCACACATCTAAGAGTTACTATAGGATGTTGTATGACAAAACTACTAAGGCATGGAAATGGTGGATAGAACAACAATGCCCATCAGGATATAAATGGGTTCCTAAGACAAAAACAAAATGGGTGCCTAAAGTTAGGAATGAGAATGTGAAAAAGAAAGTTAGTTTTGCTATAGATAATGCATCTAGGATAACTAATGTCTTGAAACTCACAAATACTTTAGGATCCAATTTGTCAAGTATTCCATCGTCCTATAATTCTCTTGTAGATTGTTCAACTCATCCTATTCATTGTTGACTCTAGATGCACAAAGCATATGACGGGCAATCTTACGCTGTTGTGTAATTTTGTTGAAAAATATATGGGTACCATTTGGTTTGGCAATGATCAGTTTGCGCTAATTCTTGGTTATGGAGATCTGGTTCAAGGAAATATAACGATTAACAAGGTTTATTACATCGAAAGCCTCAATCACAATCTCTTCTCGATTGGTTAATTTTGTGATGCGGATTTAGAGGTTGTTTTCCGAAAATCTACGTGTTTCGTTAGAGATCTTCAGGGAAACGATTTACTAACCGGTAACCGTGGATCTAATCTCTATGCAATTTCCCTTCAAGAAATGACTTCATCAACTCCAATCTGTCTCATGGCTAAAGCCTCACCAACTCAAGCATGGTTATGGCATCGAAGACTTTCTCATCTTAACTTAGACTACATCAACTTGCTTTCAAAGAAGGATGTCGTGATTGGTTTACCAAAACTAAAATATGTTAAGGATCAACTATGTTCTTCTTGTAAAGTGAGTAAAGAAAAAAGAAATTCATTCAAGACAAAGGTTGTTCCAAGTTTAAAAGAACGGCTACGTTTGCTTCATATGTACTTATGTGGTCGAATGTGGGTTGCTAGCATAAATGGGAAGAAATATATTCTGGTAATTGTAGACAACTACTCCAGATATACTTGGACTCTATTTCTAAGATCCAAGGATGAAACACTAGACGTTCTAAAAGATTTCCTCATAATGATTCAATAAAATCTTCAAGCCCTAGTAATTTTTGTTTGAACTGACAGAGGAACAAAGTTCTTAAACAAGACACTCCATGCATTCTTCAAAGAAGAAGGAATTGAGCATCAAACTTCCACCCCTCGAACATCTGAACAGAACGGCATTGTCAAAAGATGAAACTGTACTCTCGTTGAGGCTGCTTGCACGATGCTCTCAGCTTCTAAACTTCCTTTGTTCTTTTGGGCCTAAACTCGGTCTAAGGGATATAGAGTTTACAACAAGAGAACCCAGTTGATAGTTGAATCCATACATATTAAGTTTGATGAAATCAAAGAGATGACTGAGACGTCTTTTGCTAATGACACTTCAGGCCTCGTTCCCCAACGATAAAAGGCGTTAGATTATGACAACTCTGGCCCCGTCCTGAAACTACAAAATGTTTCTCCTTCAGAAGATACAACATTTCGGTCACAACAAGAGTTGGATCTTCTTTTTGGCCCTTTGTACGTTGAATTTTTCACTGCAAGTACTTTAAGTGTCAACAATTCTTCCTCTCCCACTGACAATTCTAAACAACAAGACACACCACCTACAACGAATATTCAATCTTCAACAAAACTAACAAATCAAACAAATGTTAATACTGAGGAAAACAATGATAATCAAGCAAAAGATACACAGTTCCATCAAGATGAATTTATCAATCCTTTATGTACACCGGTATGAGAAATTGCTGAGTCTTCCTCACGTAATATTGATAATTCAAATATGCATACCTTCTATCAACCACACAATTCCAAATACCGAAGGACAAAAGATCATACGCTAGAACAAGTTTATGGAAATCCATCCAAGCCAGTGCAAACAAGACGACAACTTGCAACAGATCCTGAAATGTGTATGTTCGCACTCACCGTGAGTACTGCTATATGAAAAACCATTAAGGAAGCAACGGCTGATTTTGGATGGATAAAGGCAATGCAAGAAGAGCTTCATCAGTTTGACAGACTGTAAGTCTGAGAACTCGTTGACAAACCCTTTGGCAAGAACGTAATCAAACTAAAGTGGTTATGGATGAACAAAAAGTATGAAGACCAAACTTTAATTTGAAATAAGGCACGACTTGTAGCTAAGGGTTATGCTCAGGAAGAGGGTATTGATTTCGAGGAATCATTCGCTCCAGTTTCTCGTTTGGAAGTTGTTTGGATTTTCGTCGCATATGCTGCACACAAGTCTTTTCCAATTTATCAGATGGACGTAAAAATGGCATTTCTTAATGGTGCATTAAAAAAGGAGGTTTATGTTACACAACCAGATGGGTTCGTTGATCCTGATCATCCAGAGAAATTTTACCATCTAATGATAGCTCTATATGAATTGAAACAAGCTCCAAGAGCATGGTATGATGAACTCTCAAATTTCCTTATGTCCAAAGGCTTTACTAAAGGTACCATTGACCCTACTTTATTCACAATAAGATACGGGGAGGACATTCTACTTGTGCAAATTTATGTCGATGGCATTATTTTTGGGTCTACAAACCCTAAATTTTCTAAATGATTTGAAAAATTAATGCATAGTAGATTTGACATGTCCTTAATGGGGGAAATAAAATTCCTTTTAGGACTTCAGATCCACCAATCCCCACGCGGTATCTTTATCAATCAGGCCAAGTACGCTTTAGAGATACTTAAAAAACATGGTATGGAAAAAGGTCAAAGCATTAGTACTCCAATGGCTACGAAACCTAAATTAGATTCAGACTTAAGTAGAAAACTCGTAGACCAAACTGACTACCGTAGTAAAATCGGATCACTCATGTATCTGACATCTAGTAGACTAGACATAGTGCAAGCAGTATGTTATTGTGCAAGATATCAAGCAAGACCGACTGAAAAACACCTCAAAGAGGTTAAAATGATCTTTTGATACTTACGGGGTACCATTAACATGGGACTCTGGTATCCGAAGGATTCTGGCTTTGAACTAACAGCTTTTTCAGATGCCGACCATGCTGGATGTCTTGGTAAGCGCAAAAGCACTTCTGGAGGAATACAGTTCCTAGGTGATAAATTAGTCAGCTGAATGTCAAAGAAGCAGGACTATACTGCAATGTCATCAGCAGAGGCAGAGTACGTGGTGTTATCTTTAAGTTGTGCTCAAGTAATGTGGATGAGGACACAGCTTAAGGATTATGGCTTCAACTACAACAAAATACCGTTGTATTGCGACTCTCAGTCAGCTATAGCAATCTCATGCAACCCCGTGCAGCACTCCTGTACCAAGCACATCCATACTCGATATCACTTTATCAAGGAACAGGTTGAAAATGGTATAATTAAATTGTACTTTGTCAGAACTGAATACCAATTAGCTGATATGTTTACTAAAGCCTTTCCCGAAGATAGGTTTTACTATCTTGCTAGACGAATTGGTATGAGATGTTTGACTCCAGCAGAACTGGAGGTTCTGGCAAATGAATCTGCTTGATATATTCTTCAAACATCGACTTGTAAATATTTTAAAAAAAAGAAAAATACAAAAAAATATATATAACATATAAAAACAAATACAAAAATATAAAATTTCAAAAAGAAAATAAAAAATTAAAAAATCAGAAAATGTTTCACAAAAAGAATCTTCTCAACATGTCTCTTAGAATCGATAACATTTACATGCCTAGAAATGTCGATTAACATTGACACTCGTGTGTAAATGAAGTTCGAGCAGGAGTTTCAAATGCTTTCAAAACATGTCATTTCTAATTTTTCTTCATGACTTGTAATTGCTCTTAGATTGGAACTCGGACTCGAACGACAAAGGAGAGTGTACGTTTTAGTGCACTTATCCTTAGCGTTAGAAGAGAAGTCTTCTAACATGATCTTTTTCAAAAACTTGAACATAATTTTTCAAGAATTTCTCACTAACGATTCATAATCTTTCAAAATTGTGTGTTCAACACTCCATCCCTCATATAGTTTTACAAGACAATTCTTCTACATTTGATGTCATTTTCAAAATGAGTCAATGTTTGAGGGGGAGTTTTTCGAAAAACAAAGTTTTAATGATTTTGGATAATTTTTTTTAACAATCTATTTTAAACGGATACACGGAAGACAACTTAAAACCAAATAATCAACTTACTTCACGGTAGCTCTTAAAAATTTCTTCTTAAGGTGAGCCGTATTTCGTAAGTGACACAAATGGCAAGTTTTTGAATCTTTGGTTCGATTTGGGAACTTTTCAAGTTCACCGGAACTTATTTATGATAATACCTCAATTGAAGGTATTATATGTTGGTGTTCGTTTACCAACTTTGTGTATTTTATTTTATTTTTTAAGGACAATTTTTTATATTTTTGATTTTTTTATATATATGATAACTATACTAAAAAGAAAAAGAAAATATTTTTTTACTTTTTATATTTTTATTTTTTTGGATTTTTGAAATATTTAACAAAAATGAAACTTTCGAGGACGAAAGGATCTTCAAACCAAATCAACAAACGTAAACAACGGAATCTTTAACACAAGTCCCCGGCAGCGGCGCCAAAAATTGATGTTGATTTTTATACACTATAAAATATATAATATAATATTTCCAAGAGAGCAATTAAGAAAATTCCATAAGGAAAATTCACTCTTAAAAGATATATATAATATATAATACGTATATTTAACCGGGAAGTGTGATCACCCGGGTCGTTTCCCCAACGACTTGTGCAATTGAAACCATGTTTTAGCTTGGATTATGATTTGAATGAGAGCAAAGATATTTTTGATAAACTACTAAAAATACTTAAAATCAACAAAAACTAAAAATTAAGCATAGAGACAAATAGTTGGAAATCAAAATTTAACTAAAAACGCGAGCCGTGACACTAAAACTAAGGCCAAAAACTTAAATTCAACAGAATTAAACCTAATTTAAAATTTTCTTTTAAAATGTATTCTAATTGACTAAAAACGAAGTTTAAAAAAAAACTAGAACAAAAACGGAGTTAAAACGAGCGTTAAAAAATGAAAACCGAGAACGAGAACGAAACCCGTTCTTTAAAAAGTGAATTTTTGCAAATTAGACCCTACGAAACTGAAACTAATTTTCCTAAAAACTTTATGATAAAAGAAAATTTAATAAAAAGATTTTTTATTTTTCTGATTAATTTTCTATTTTTTATGATTTTTTAAAGTTTTTAAAGAAAATAAAAGATTAAAAATACTAAACTTATAGTAAAAATTCTAGGAAAAAGACAGAAAATAGCTTATACTATGAGAATCCTAGAAAAAATAAGCCCGAAGTGGTAGCTTATCAAATAAGCTACGAATTAAGCTGGAACAGCTTATTTAGCTTAAGATGTCAAATCTAATATAAAACTTAAATGTTGCAATAGACTAACAGAAAAGTCCTAAGGGCATAGCGGTAAGTGTGTGTGTGAAAAAGGGTTGAGACTAGGTCGAGGTCGGGGGTTCGAGCCCGACTCACTCCTGACCTCCTTGGTTTCCCTTTTTTTATATTTCGAAAATCTTATAAAAGCAAAGTTGTTAAGCAACTCAAAATAAGCATTTTTAATTTACAAATTTTTTTATGAAAAGCTCTTAATAAGCTATAAAATAGCTTATTACTTTGAAAGTGAGCTTAAAAGCTCACTTTACTTGTTAACACTTAAACTCTTGCACACAACTTAATATAAGCTTAAATTTCAAAACAAAAGTTGTTCCTGGAAGCTTATGATGAGCTTAAACTAATCCTAATAAGCTTACTCTACTGAAAACACTAAAAACCAACTAACATTGAGGATCAAAACTACTAACTCAGGTTCTAACTTAAAAAACTCAAAATTGAGCTAAGCTCAATTGCAAAATAAGCTAAGACTTAAGCTAAGCTTATGAGAGCTTAACAACAAGCTAAATTTGAAAAGCTATTCTAACTAAAAACACTTTAAGCTATCTAAAATTGATAAACAAAGTAGCAAACTCAGAGAAAAGATCAAAAAGTTCAAAAATAATTTAAACTCAAATGCTCAATAAGCCAAGACAAAGACTGAGCTTATGAGAATCAAACAACATACCTATAAGCTATAAATTCAAATAAGAAAATCAGATACTACAACTTAAAATCTAAACTTAAATGCTAAACTTCATTACTACTGTTTTTGGTATATTTAGATTTTTTTTATGAATTCTAAAAGCAAATGTACCTAGGATATTAAGCTAGAAATTTGAAATTAAGTCTTAACCTAACTTATCATATATCTAGTCTATAAATCTACTGAGTTTAAAAAGCTAAAACTTATTTAAGCTACCCTAACTTTGATTTAATAAGAAACCACAGTTTTAACTTATAGTTTTATACTGATGTTGCAATTGACATATTGGTTAAACTAAAAATGCAGGCTAGAAATTAAGCTAGGAATGAAAAAACAAGTTCTAATCTATATTAAGCTATGTGAAATCTATAATTCTACTGAAATTTAGATCCTAAAAGCTACAAACACTAGCTTAAATGAAACTAGAAAAGTCAGCAGTAGCAACCTAAGTTACTACTGCTGATGCAATATGCAAAAGCACAAAATCACTAATGCATGTGACCTTTTTGGTCAAGCCTGCACAACACACTCCTAATGAGTGTGTCTTGACACAATGTAAACACAAAACTAAGCCTAAAAAGCTTAGACCCAATTTTTGCTTAACAAAAAAAATAATGATATCTCCCCTGGTGCACAGGCAAACCTATTAAGCCATAAAATCTTCATAAACTTAAACTAATATTTCAAATCTACTCTAAACCTTATTAAATGTAATAATCTAACTATCCAAAAAGAAATTTCAAGGTTCCTTTGACTTCTGGTGGTCAAACAAGTCTAAACCAAACACCCCTTTTTATAATGACAGATTTCATTTGGGCTTATGAATTTGATCAGTTTGTTGCTGAACCAGGGGTAGCACTTGTTTCTGTCTACAATCGTTTTGCTCAGTTAATGAACGATTTGGAAAGAAATGACATGTATTTTCCAATTGTCACAATTAACACAAAGTTCCTGAATAGCTTGCAACCGAAATGGTTGAAATATGTCACCCAAGTTCGTCTTGCTAAACGTTTGACAGTAGATACGTTTGATGATCTTTTTTATTACCGTCAGCAATTTAAGAATCTGGTTAATGTCTCAAGAGCAAAGAAGTTTAGAATAAGTCTTCAAGTCCTTTGCTCTCTGTAGCACACACGGGTTCATCTTCCAGAAACACATCATCTTATTATGTGACACATCCAACGTCTGTGGTTGATTATGACGATGAGTACCAGTAGGATGATGTTCACGCCAATTCTGAAGATCCCTTAGCATCTGAAATGTTGTTACTTGCTTGAGCCATTACTTAAAAATTTTCTAATCCAATAAATAATCGTCTTCGCACTTCATCCAACACCAAAAAAAAAAAAAAAAAAAAAAAAAAAAAAAAAAAAAAAAAAAAAGAATAAATAAAAAAAATAAAAAAAAAAAAAAAAAAAAAAAAAATAAACCAAGCATCATTTCAAGGAGACCGGGTGAATATTCAAAGCAGGAACTCTGGTAATGCTGGAAGAAATAATAGACGAGCTTATGTTCAAGAGGAAACCGTTGAGGGATCGAATGCTAGAAATGAGACCGAAAATGTTCAAAGGACTCTTCGAACCTCGTCTTCAGGAAATACTTCAACTGTTCAATGCTACAACTGTAGTGGAAAAGGACATTATGCGATATCCGTTTCCTGCACAAAATAAGTGAAAACATACAAATACAATGTATTTTTGGTACGTTTTTGGTCATTTAAGTCCAATTTTAAAGGTCAAAAGTATGTGTATTTAGGCACATACCACTGATGCTTCAAGGATGGAAGAAATTGAAGAACTCAGTGCAAACATATGCTTAATGGCCTGGATTCAACCAGTCGATAATACTTCTGATGCTGGGCCAAGCTATGATTCTGCATTTGTTAGTGAGGTACAATCTTCATCCATCAAAGATAATCAAGAACAAATGTATCTAACTCATACTAAATTTATTAACAGTACAATTGGTGATGATCAAATTGATAGCTATATTATATTTGATAAACCAAATGGAAATGTTAATAGTGGCAGTGTTGAAAAAGATACACATGTTCCTGACCTATATGCGTTAGAGTAACTAGCTAGAAATGCATATAAGAAAGCTGAGAAACAACAATTATTTGCTTAAAAAGTCCAACAACAAAACATGACTTTGACTAGTCAGCTTGAGTTGTATAAGGAAAGGGTTTGGGTTTTGGAAAACATCAAAGGGGATAACAATTATCTCAACAAATTTCTTGAGGCTGATAGACAAGCAAAACATTTTAATCAACAAGCTCAATCTCAATTTGTTTGTGATCGAGATATCATTCGAGATAACGAGATAAATTAGATTTAGCTGTTACTGATTACAAGCGGAAAAATGAGGAACTTCAAAAGACTTATTTAATTTTAAAAAGACAAATGAGTAAAAATGAGGATCTTTATCATGACACTATTCTAGATCTCTAGGCCAAACTTAAAAAGAATGCTGATCTAATATTGAAACTTGGCAATTCCTTATAAGGAATGTTTATGCTTGGACCAAAGCCATTATCTGTGTATGATTCATAATTGAAATATGGTTTGGGGTACCCGAATCCTTATACACTCAATCAAGTAATTTCTCAATGTCCAAAGTTATATCTTGCCTCTAGTTTGAGTAAGTCAAAAATTCCTTTGAATGTTAGAGATACTAAGGACACTCTTGATGATGCTTCCAAAAGCCAACAAAAAATGAAAGAAAAAATGAATGTATCCAATTGTTGTTGCAAACAAACAGAATTGTTGGACAATTGATTACAAACAATTTAATGCTCTTTATAAAGACTTTGTTCCTCAAAAAGAACTTTCTGCTGAGCAAAAATATTTTCCATCTTCTTTTATTCCTTCTGACAAGACTCCAAATACAACTTCTTCTGTCCCAGCATCAATACTGAGTGAGTCACCTTTGATCATACAATTCGATAAAATAAAAAGTTATTTTCAGAAGTTGTTTGAGTTAATTCAGAAGAATTGTAAAAGAGCAAGCATTTTTTATACATCTCCTGAAGAAATACAACTAAATGATTTTTGTCAAGATCAAGTTAAACCGATTGTTAACGAGTTGCAGTTCTATTTTAAATTATTTAGGAAACTATTTCAAAGGGATATAAAAGAAATGAAAGACGTTTTTGATTCCACAGAAAGTGAACTTTATGAAATAAAGAAGCAAAATGATTTTTTAAAAGATCAACTTTTGGAAGAATCCCTCAGGCATGAAGTAGAAATAAGTGTGTTATTAAATCATGAATGCGTAGATAATTCCTTACATGCTGAAATTGAACAAATCAAAAAGAATTCCATTGAGATTCAAGAGGGTTTGCAAGCAAAAACAAAAATTCTTGAAAAAGATGTTCAAAGATGTCAAAAGCAAAGTGTTGATTTTGAATTAAAGTTACAACATGAAAACGAAAAACATAAATGGGAGTCAACTTTGAATAATAAAAAACACAAATCCTCTTGATTACTCTTGGATTTCAAAGATGGAGAAACTTGAGAATGAGAACGTGTCTTTGGAGTTTCAAGTGCAATCTTTGATAAAAGAACGAGACAATGTAAAATTAGAATATCAAAAGCTTTTCGATTCAATCAAAAAGACACGGTCTTAATCTCAAAAAGAAATGGATGAATTAATTGAACATGTCTCTGAGAAAACATATACATATGGTGCTATTCGTGCTGAGAATCAGAATCTTTTAAGTACCATATCTGAGTTAAAAACTGTCGAAGTGCTATAGTGGAAAAGGATGTTCTCGTGACAAAGGTTTACTTGCGATACCTAAAGCGAAATCATGACACGAATATTTGTAATCGTCCAGCCAGTACTGCTATCTGACGCGTTGTAACCAGCTACGCGATAGAGTTGATATAAGTCACGTGTGTGTGGTGTGTGTGTGAGTGCGACATGGTTTGAAGAAGATAAGATGTGTCGCCTATCTGATAGGTTTTGTACAAGTACAATGTGTTTGCTCTCATAAATCTGATACAGCTGATAGAAGTCTACTACATACTAGCATAAAACACCGAAGACAGACGAGATGTATTGCTCGCGCAGAGATCCAATGTCGAAATTAAGCACGAAAACCGATAACAGGAATCTATAACCCGAGCATTAAAAAACCTTCAATAATTTATCTAATTTTAACCCTAAAAAGTGAAAATTTAATTTTTTAAATGTCCTAAATGATTAAAAATTAATTTTAGAAAAAGAATTTATTTTTTTTTACTTTTCGTTTATTTTATTATGATTTAAAAAACATGTTTTAAATCTAAAAAATATAATAAAAAAATATTAGCCTATTTATAAAAATCCTGAAACATTCAGGGAAGTGCTCTTGAACAGTTTAGAAGAGTTAAGAAAAATAAGAGGAGGTATAACCAGAGCTTATCTTCATTAAGCTCGAACAATAAGCTCCAAAAGGGATAGGTAGCTTAAAGAGTAAAACCCCTAATACCAAAATGGCCCAAGAGTCTAACGAAAAAATTGACTCAAGGGCGCTGATGGTAGTGTGACTGCAGTGGGGTATTGGGTTTAAAGTGTTGGTTTAGAGTAGGTTGAGGTCTCGGTTCAACTCTTGAGACTACTCTCAACTCCCAATATTTTTTTATTTTGTAATGTTTTTTTTATAAAAGTTAAATGAGGGCTTTAAATAAGCAACATACCATGAAAAATCAAATTTAATAGAAAAACTAAAAATAAGCTAGAAAATAAGCTGAACACAAAAGTCATTGAGTGGCTAAAAGCTTAACAGCTTTTTAGAGCCAAATACCAAAGTATAAGCCACTAAGGTAGCTCATATTTTACGCTATGCAAAATAAGCTCATAAGCTATCAAAAAGCCTAAACATAAGTCTAATAAAGCATCACTTAAGGACAGAATTTAAGCAAAAATATAAAAGCATAATAAGCTAGGAAGCAAATAAGCACGAAACATTGTTTTTAGTTTTTAGGTCTTTTTTTTTTTTTTTTTAAGTGACAAAAGGGGTTTTGCAGCCCTACTTTTAAGCTACTAAATAAGCTCCAAACCACAAAATATACCCAAACAGATCAAGCTCATACTACCATGAGCTTATGCAACAAAAATCAGATCCTAAAACAGATTTTAACTATCTTAAAACTAAGATTGAAAACTGCCTAATAAAACTTAAACTAAGAACTCAATAAGGCAGTTTGTGACAGATTGTTATAAAACCTTTAAGACACAATTGCAGACTAAACCAAACCAATTTCTATGCATATTAACATCAAAACATAGCATTCAAAGGCACTAAAAATCAATTTAAGCAAATCCAAGCATATAAGCTGATATAAAAGACCAATAAGCACAGATTCAAACCATGACTTCTAAAAACTTTGAAAAAGAGTTTTAAACCTTAAAATCATTTGAAAGCTGTTATTAAGACTTAGTTTAAGCTAAACAAAATTGGCTTAAAAGCCAAAAGGCTGACTAGCAGCACTAACATCAGTTAGTGCCGCTATGCCAAACACCCCTTTAGAAAACTAAAATGCATTTTAAGCTTATAACAACCTGATTTAAGCAAAGATATATGAAAGTAGATGATAAACTAAGCTTATTAATGACATATAGACAATAACAATTCAAAAATAAGCACAAGAATAAGCAAATTCAAATAAGCAGTTTAAAAGCATTATAAAAGGCAGATTTGTAGAAGAAGCAAACTCAATGACTAATAAGCTTAACATAAACATAAAAAGCATCTATAAAGGTAAACTAAGCAAGATTAAGTAGAAAGAAGCAAGTAATAAGCAGTAAATAAGCAGAACATGAAAATAAGCTAAAAAGTAAAATTGAGAACTTACTTGGTCCCTTCCTCAAAATAGGGACTCAACATGCTCATAAGAGCTTATCATCAAGCTTTAGAAGAAGCTAGTACAAACCCACAAGCCCTTCCATGTTAGTCTTATCATCCAAAAGCTTAAAACAGATTTTTGAGTATATGAAACAAAAAACTCAGTTAAGCTATTGAGAAGCTTAACTGAGTATCAGTGACTTATAAGAGCTTAAAGAGCTTATAAAAATGACTTGGAAACAGATTTAAGATAAAGTGCATAAGAGTAAAAACAGGTTTGCATAAAACATTAAAAACTAAAATTTCATTAAACCTTAAAAGATTACAATGCTTAAACTTTAAAAGACAATAAGTAAAAACAAATAAGATGAAAATAATTTAAAAACAATACTACACTACTCCTCGCTACCCTCGCGACTGTCAAAATCTAGTCCTATTTATAGAATAATAAAAGGCACAGGGTTGTCCTTCTTGTGCTTGTTGTGTGAGGAGAAAGAGGTGTGCTTCTTGATCTTCAATTCGAGCCCTTCATTCCACATTTGTGCTTCTTTGTGTTGATCACAGCCCTTGATCATCTTGTCCAATCAATCTTCATAGGATTGCCAAG
>BQNB010028627.1:0-56481 GCA_026074375.1 Tanacetum coccineum
AATTTTATTCATGCTTTTATTAGATTTTCTGACATTAGGGGCATTTTGGTAATTTTGCACTTGTTTTGATTTTAGGGTTTTACAAATGTTGTCTATTAAAAACATTTGATGCTGGCCTTGCACAGTTTACTGTTGGTTTTAGGTAAGCAGTATTAATTGGTATGGCAGTATTAACTAATACTGTTGCTCTTGAAGAGTTTTGCCTAGCAGTATTAAGTGTTTTAAGGCCAGATTTCATTAAGACTGCTCTTAGAACAAAATTTCTTTTTGGATGAGGGTGAGTCAATCTATGAGAATTTTGGTGATTCACACTACTAGCATTATTCCAAATAGGTTTTTCCACCGTTTTCTTTTCATGTAAATCATAATCTTTGATCAAATGGTTAAAACTACCACTTACATAGCAAGCCTTATTTTTAAACTCAAAATTACTTCCTAATTTCTGAGTCATAAAATTATTCTAGTTTCTCTGGTTATATCTAGGACTTTGACTATTTTTCCTAGGGTATTTAGCTTGCTTATTGTTCTCTACCTCCTTAACAGACTCCCTAGGTGTTTTCACAAGCTCTTTAGATTTAACAAATTCTACCTTAGCAAAACTAGGTTTTCTCTGTTTAGTCTTAAACTCAGTCTCTTTCTCATCCTCACTGTCAGATATCCAATCTTCAATAAGTGGTTCACTAACATACTTAGGTTTTGACACACTAGTCTTAGTTTCACTTGTTGCAACATCAGGTATACTAGTTACTGATTCAGTAAAAACATATCTATCCTCATCAGTAAGTACCAAATTAGATTTAGGGGGCATGAAGTTCCCAGTATAGGGAGGGGGAACAGCATGATACCCTTTACTTGTTTTGTACCTATCATTCACCTGACTATCAAACACTTGACTATCAACCACTTGACTATCATACCCCTCAAAAGTCTTGAACTTATCACTTACTTGAATCTCTAACAATTTTCTTAGATTTTTAGATGAATTTCTAAACTTTTCTACGGTAAGTTTTAAATCATCTTTTTCCTTTTCAGCTTTTTCAAATTTCTTTCTAAGCTCTGTTAGTGCATTATCTCTCAACTTAATATCAAGTTTTAAAATCTTTATGTCCTCTTCAAAAACAACCTCATTCTTTTTATACACATCTAGTCCAGCCTCTACAGATTCTAGACCTGCTTTATAAGCACCTACATTTAATTGAGACTTATTAAAATCTTTTGTAAGATTATCATAATGTTCTTTGAGAGTTTCATAAGACTTTAAACATGCTTTAGAACAAGCAGATACCTCAGAATCTGAGGTTGAAGAACTTGAAGAACCTGAAGATGTATATGTCATAAGTGCAAAGTTTGTAGGTCCTTCTTTAGCCTGATCACTCTAGTCATACCCTAGTCCATCTTGAGCCACCAAAGCCTTTGTCTCTATTGTTTCCACTGTCACATTCCTCCTTATAGGTTCTTTGTTCCTGTTCAACCTTAGAGCCCTGCACTCCCTTGTAAAATGAACCTTTTTATAACAGTTATAACAGTCTACCTTTGATTTGTTAAACCTTATGGTCTCAAAACCATTGGCATTAATCTTCCTTCCAGTCTTATTTAGGAATCTTCTGGCTCTCATGGTCAACATAGCCATATGCCACTTTAGATCAATCTCTTCCAAGTCATTAGCGTCAATCTGTTATAAGTCCTCATCATTTAATTATGGATTGTTAGATTGGTTTGCAAAGAATGAATAGATCACAACATCACTCATACTATCAGTATTGGCAGAGTTAGAACCATAAGCTTGATTGGAACTGCCAGAGTTATTGGTCAACACAAAAACCACATTTTGTGAATTTTGGTTTGAGATTGATGACCCTTTAACTTTAGTTTCATAAACCTTCAGATTGTTTTATAGGTCATCCATGCTCAAGGTGTCTAAATGAGGTTTGTTCCTCCAAATCAAGGTATGAGTCTTCCATTCTGATGGGAGACTTCTAAGAAACTTTAGATTCATATCTTCTTGAGAAATAGTTTCAAATAGAATCTCTAGCTGACTGATAAGATTTTGAAGCCTATCATAGGTTTGATCAAGTCCTTCTAAGCTTGATCCATTGAAATTCTCATACTGTTGCTTTAGAAGTGTCTTCTAAGTTTTCTTTGACTCCTTATTACCTCCAAACCTTTTCTCTATAGCTTCCATTAGAGTCTTGGTACATTTGTAGGTATTAAACTTTAGTTGATGCTCATTTGGAAGAGCCATCAATAGTGTACCTCTTGCCTTTAACTCATTCTTCCTTGCTAACTTCTCCATTGCAGTTGTAGGAGGATATGTTTGCTCAACACCATCAACAGTTCTCTTTGGTGGAGGTGAGTCTCTATTTACTATTACTTCCTAAAGAGCATAATCTGTCATTAGGAAGTACTGTTCTATCCACATTTTCCAAAGCTTAAATTCACCTAGATTGAGAACTAGAAGTTTTGTAGCAGAAACCATTGGTGAAGATACTGCCTCCATGTTTTCACAAACAAATAGATCTGGTATGTGTAGTTGTTTCTTCTTATTCAAAGTTTCTCAACAAGCTCTGATACCATTTGTTGATCCTACTTGAATAGATCTTGCTTAGCCTGTAAAAGGATTAGTTGTATTGAATAAATCCAAGACAACTATGGTAGAAACTTTGATTGAATATATCGAAGACTATGCGGAATCTAGTCTATGATACTAAGAAGAATTCTATTGAAAATAGTAAAGAACAAGATTAATAACAATAGTTTATCAAACTTTCAGCCTCAATATAAAATGAACACTCTTAATAGTGTTAGGGTTTACAAAACCTTGAAGCTACGAATATCAAAGATGTGTATCTAACATTATGCCCTAGGACCTCCTTTTATACACCAAGGAGTCCTACAAGGCTTACAATACTTTCCTAAGTTATCATGATCTTTTCTATAAACAAACGTAATCTCTTAAACAAATAAGTTATACATATCTTCTTTACAAATAACTAATACTTATCTTCGTAAGTATTCTTGTTCTCCAATCAATCTTTATCTCTTCTCTGATAAGTCTTTGATCTCATCTCTGTCAGCATAATCCTTCCAGCAGTAGTAATCACTCAGCAGTTGTAACTGAGCACAAGCAGCATTAACTACTTAGAAGTTTACTTTAGCAGTACTAACATACACTAGCAGTACTAACTTTTGTACTAGCAGTAGTAACTACTTAGTATATTTTCAGTCTTCATCTCTGAGCAGTCTTAACTTCTACTAGCAGCAGTAACTTTATACTAACAGTACTAATATATACTAACAGTAGTAACTAGCAGTAGTAACTTTTATACTACCAGTACTAACTACTTAGCATAATTTTCATTAGTATTACCAGCAGTACTAAGTTATGCTTGACAGCACTAATATATACCTGAGCAGCAGTAACTCTAAGAATCATCTTGAAGTCTTTTAATCCTAACAATCCTCCCCTAAACTTGATGTTCATCATCTGAATCTTCAAGTTTCTTCATTAAAAGTCTTCACCATCACCAGGAGGATGCATTCAAACACTTCATTGACCCTTTTCCTGCTTTGTCATGAGCTTGAGTAGTTGATAACACATCTCATTCCAATGGTCAGCTTGAAGCTTTTTGTTCAACATGTTTATGATTGTTATTGGTGTAAGGGGATATCTTTTCTCAACCAACATAAAGATATGTAGATTTTTAAACCTCATAAAGTCTACTCCACAGGTATCAAACAGCTTCCAAATAGTTACTTTGTATCCTTGTAGATTTCTCCATACTTCACTTTTTATGTTAGGTTCAAACATTACTTTTAGATCACCCTATAAAATTCTTTCAGAATCCTCCTCTAGCCTTGTATTCACATGTTTAGCTTTAACCAACTTCTAGAGGGTCTCCAAGTCTTCTCTATCAATATTCTGAAGCATCTTAATCATTGATAAGTATCTTTGTGAACTTCCATCAGCTCTTATCAATTGATCGAATCAATAGTATATATATATAGGTGGATTAGTGAAAAAACCAACTCACGAATAAAATATAATTCTGGAAGTACCGACTTTGAAAGTAACCCCTTCTAGTTGTTTCCCGGGTCATTTTTGTTCCAACGAGGCGTGAATTGAACTTCGCATTGACGTTTATGATCGAAATTTTGAATAGATTAAGATTTTTGATTTTGTTTCTAATTCTACAAATATAAATGCAAAAACCAAGAAAAGAAAAGCAACAATTAAAGCAAACACAAATTAAGGACGAAAAACGTTAACGAGATTTAAATAACAAACCCTAAAAACCTAAAACATCAAATTTTAACCCTAGAAAAGCAAATTTAATTTTTAAGAGTCCTAAATGATAAAAGAAAATTTTAGAAAAAAGAATTATATTTTTTGACTTTTATTTAATTTATTATGAATTAAAAACACTTTAAATCTAAAAATATTATTAAAAATACTAAACTAATTTAGAAAAATCTAAAAAAAATCAGGTAAAGTAGTTTGAACTATGAGGAATCTAAGAAAAATGATAACTTAAAAATTGGCTAAACGAATAAGCTATAAATAAGCTTATATAAGCTTTAAACTTATAAGGCCAACACCCCTTATATATTAAATATTGCAATCTATAAACGAAAAAGACCTAAGGGCGAGTGTTTAGTGGAGAGTGAAGTTAAATGCGTGTGTGTGTTAAGGGAAGGTCTCAGGTTTGACCCCTGAGACTTCCTTTTTGAAAAATATTTTTATTTTTTATTGTTTTTAAACTCAGCTAAACTTGAGTCCTATTTATGAAATTTTTATGAAAACACTTTTTATAAAACTAACTAATAAGCACATAAATAAGCTAGTAAAAGTGATAGAATGACTTAAAGCTTATAAGCTTTTTTTATACTTAAAACAGTTTATGGCTTAAGACCTTATAAGCTAAGAGAAACTCTAAAAAGCTATGAAAGGTTACTAATATGACTTAATAAGCAAATATTACCCAAAAACAAGCAATTACAAATAAGCAACAAGACCAAAAGCAAATAAGCAGTTAAAATGAACTTGGTTTTTATTGGATTTAAGAGGACAAAACACTAAATGCAGTCCTAAAAATAACCCACTAAATAAGCTCTAAACCTAAAAAGAAGCTGAAACAGATTGAGTTTGGATAACAAAGAGCTTATGTAGTGATTTTCAGATTCTAAAACTTACTTAAACATATCTAAATCTAAGTTTGAAATGACACTTTTAAAGCTTTTAAGAACTAAGAGAACACTTGACAGTTTTTGACAAGAACTCAAATGGCTAAAGCACTCTTAAACCATACTCATTCTACTGCATGCATGACCTCATATAAACATGAATTCAACACTATAATGCCACTAATCAACATCTAAGCCAATAAGCAATTTTAACACCACAGATTACAACTAAGAATAGCTTTAACCTAAAGCTTGAGATCTAAACTTTAACAACTTGTAAAAGCTTCCTTTTAGATTAAATTTAAACTTGTTGAAACTGACTTAAGAACCAAATCAGTGTTACATACTATTTTGGCCCACTTTGAACCCTTAACCCAAACACCCCTTTAAAATTCTAAAATCCATTTTAAACTTAAACAGATTATGAAATGCTTTAAAGTCTCAGAATTGATTAAGCATGAAGTATCTTAAGGACAATTAAGCAACAAAGATTCAGAAATAAGCACTAAATCAAATAGCATAAGCAATAAGCATATTGAAACACAAAGGAGACAATTTTTAAGAAGACACTTTCAAATGTCATAAAAGTCATACCAAAAACATGAAAAGCATTTATAAGGACAAAATAAGCAGCCATAAGCAATAATACACAGAAAATAAGCAGTAGGATATGCAAACAGTAAATAAGCTAAAAATAAAAATAAAATGGGAACTCACTTTTTATTGATCAATCCTTGAGAGAAACAATGCTTAGAAAAAGTAAATTCAGTATTAAAAGACAAATAAGCTAGAAATAAGTTGGTAAATAATACTAAACTACTCCTAAAACTAGATGAATTCCTCTGTGTGAATTCGTTTCCCTTTTATAGGGAAAGACTTGTACAGATAAAACCTTGTGAGGAGGGTCTGTCAATCACCTTCAAAACCTCTAATCATTCCATATTTACTTATGGAAAGCTCCAATCATAGCTCATCACTTAAAAACGTCTTTGACTTTGATCATACCCCTTCACGCGTCCATTTCTTGTCCAATAGGAGAGCTTGAATGTGCCACGTGGCACTGGCGTATGTCAGGAGGCTGTAGGAGTCTGTTGAATGCGTTCACATTAATGGAGGAGTAGGTTGAGGCTCGTTTAGGTCCTTCCCGCCATTTTTGGGTTTAAATTGGGTAAGATAAAGGGTTAACGAGTGTTAAAGGTTAAGGGGTAAAAGGGTAACAGAGTTAGGTTTTAGGGACTAACGGTGTAAGGGTGCAGGGACTAACTATATTAGTCCCTAAGGACTAACGATGTAATATGGTTAGGACTGGTGGTGAAAAGGTTTTAACAGATTTGTGGTTGGGCTGTTAAGGGATTTTTGTTTTGGGCCTTTTTAAGAGTTTATGGTTTTGGGCTTTTATTTAAATAAAAGGCTTTTGTATAAAATAATGTGGGCTGACCCGGCCCACTAAGTGGGCCCGGGTTGGTCCGTAGAAGATGGGTATGCCTTCGCTTTGGTTTTTCACGCTCTTTCCAATCCCGTGCTCGGTTTTGTCCGTATTTTTTTTGCCTTGTTTTTGTCTTTTTGTGAATATTCGTTACCTGCATAGTAAATAACACAAAACAAGCATATATTTGGCATTTTATGTCCGTTTTTGGTTATTTAAGCTCGTTTTATTGAGAAAAAGATATGTGTATTTAAGCACATACCAAATCTCCTCATACTAAACTATTGTTGTGTCCTCACGCAATGAAATAAATCAATGTTTAGAAAACCAAGAATTTCAACCCCTTTAAATTAAATACCTTGAAAAAGTAGCAAAGTGTAAAATTTAAAGGGATTAAGAAATTACTAGTTTTTTTAAATACTCCCCGTTTACCATTTTCTTTTTTGCACACATATTTTTCTTATTTTACATCATGTACAACATGCATGACTTTCATTATTAATCATAACATTTAGGATCACTGAATAAGAAACACCTCAATCCTAAGGTGCCCTAGAAGGATAAATTCATCGTCCTTGATTTTTCACTTATTCCCAAACTAAGCTTAAAAACGAAATCATTGTTAATTACAAGTTGGGATGCTAACGCTACTCATATTTGCAATTTGTGTAAAACTTCTCCTCCTGACAGATATTATATATTAAGGTGTGTGTGCTCAGTTTGAATTTTGACCATCCAACCCACGTTTTTAGATAGTTATAACCTTTCCAAGTTTCACGTTCCACTTTTAGTTATATGAATTCAAAGGTGAGATTGTCCCATGTAGCAACATTTCTTCTCGGCACATCCCAACCTCGTCGGCTAAGTGACCGGGCTTTTGACACCCTACAGAGAATAATTTGTCGAGACTCTCCGACTTTTGAACCCTTTACTAAAATTTTTCCATAAAACTTAGTAAGTTTATAACTCAAAGCAAGCTAATTCCTCCAAAATCAAGACATTGTAGGTAAGTTAATTCCTTTAGAGTGACTTTCTTCACTGAACCTCCCGACCTCATCGGCCAAGTGCCCAGGCTTTTGACGCCCCACAGAGAATACTGATCAGAATTAACAAACGTCTGGTTTCAAAATTTTGTAGGGATTAACAAGTTTAAGTTCAAAAGAATGTTTAAATTTTAGAAAAAGACATTTTCCCTTTATTTATTAAGCAACTTATACTAGCAACATTATTATATTTTTCACATCATTTCCATTTTTTCTTTTTTTCTTTTTTTTTTGCAACATTTCATATTTACACAGTATACCAGGAAAATTTCTTTTTAGAAAATAAAAACATATTTTGATCAAAAACTCTTATTTATCAATTCATCGATAAAGCTTTTTACTCTAAAAATGTTGATCTTAACGGACTTTTAAGAGTGATAAAACTCTAACTTGTCTTTCAAAAAGAGCACGTATTATTAGTCATTTTAGAAGCTACTGGGAGAAAAAGCCACAAATTACACTTATGAGCTTTTAAGATTTCCAACTAATCCTTGCTTAGCATTCCAACTTATATTTAACTCTATCATTTCTCGTTCTTCGCAAATTTAAAATCTTTAATAAAAAGATCCGCGAATGCTTAGCCAAATAAAATTAAGCTTTGCATATTTAAAGTCATTTATGGAAACTTGCAAAATCTTGGCCTTTTGAGCTAGAATTCGCATTTTAAAGCTTCTTGTATAAAAGACTAGCAAAAGCTTATACATTTATAAAGGTTAAGGGAGTAAGCTAGAGCTCAACATGCTCGGTCAAGTCAAAAATTATTCTTATTCTCACCAGCGGAAAGTCAACATTTGTGATAAACACTTATTTTATTTTTGCAAAATTTTTAAATTTTGGCCTAAAATCACATTTTTTTTATTTTCTTGGTAAAACGGGGTTACGTGAAAGACATAGACAAATGAAAGTGGGATCAAATCGATAGATTCCCCCCTCATACTAAAACGATACATTGTCCTCAATGTGTGGGGGTTGCCAACCCCCTCATACTAATTCCAAAGTATACTCCAAATATAAAAGGGAATCTCACGTAAATCTAAGGCCGCTTATTAATTATACTAAAGATTAAACGTTAGTCAATAATATCAAGGATATAGGATTCCCAAAATAAGCATGCAAAGGGATGAAGACTGAGTGAGCGTTGGACAAAACCACGAGCACGAGAGTCTTCATAATATGGGGAATCCTGCCAATCATCAAAATACTAGATTGGAAGAGGCGAGCCTCCTCACGTCACACTTATTAGAAAATAGAAAGAAAACAGAAACACGGGTTGCCTCCCAAGAAGCGCTTTGTTTTTGTTAACCGAGTCTTGAGCCTGACTCGATCCCCCATACTTGATTTGGTCAAGGAGGATCGAAATGGAGATACAGGACATCCCAGATAGAAATGTCCCCTTCATAAATCATCATCGGGCTTTCATTAAGGAAATTATAAATGTTCTTAAAAGCTTTAAAGCCCCTATGAGATAAAATATGAGGAGATTTCTCCTCTTTAGAAGCAAGAATTCCAGGATTGAAAACTTTGTCCTCATTTTCAGATGAAAATGGAAGCAAAGTTTCATGCACTGGAGAAAGAGGATCACTGATGAATAAGATGGAAAATTCATTCAGTGATAGAAATCTCTTGGATCGGACTTCAATAGATATTCCCGGATCGAAAGTCTTGTTTCTATTTTCGAAAGGAACAGAATCACTCTTATCAGGAAGCTGAAGTGAAGTATCAGAAAGATCAAAGTGAAATGAATCATACTTAGGAAGAGAAATATCAGCATGAGTAGTGTTACTGCCACTATTCTTCTCTTCAATATCAAAACTAAAAGTGTCAAGTTCAGGTAAAGAGAGAAATGTCTCGGTTTTTTCCAAGAAAAAGTCACTATCCTCAACGGGGATAGGAAATATGGAGAAAAACTCGATTATATCTTCTGAATTAAGTTTCTTCGAAGGGTAAGGAGATGAATTATCATATGATAATTTCTCAATAAGACGAATATCTCCCTCTGGATTAAAATCGGCTCCAGCAATTCCCGGTGGAATTGGATTGATAAGAGCGAGTTCACCGGCGAACTCCTCGAGAAGAGGATCAATCTTAGGAGAAAAATCGATAATAGAATTAATGAGATAGTTTGTACAATCAATATCTTCTAACACCTCATCATAAATCGAATTCACATCACTAGAAATGGATTCTATGTCAAATTCAAAAAGAAGGTTCGAGAAAACATCTTCCGCAAGAAATGACTCGTTATCACTAGAATATTTACTAGAGGTAGAATCACCATAAGAATCAAAACGAGGTTTAGGGAAAAGCACATAATTATCTTTAAAAACGTCGAGAGGGGAATCGTCAAAAATTGGCAAATCACACTCGCTTACGTAATCGGATAAATCCTCGGATTCACTTAGGGTTAGATTAAGGTTCTTAACACTTGACTCAATTTCTTCGTCCGAGTCCGTTTCCGGAATAGTGTCAAGATGCTCATCCTCCATTACGAGAGAGTCCGTAATTGGTAGGTCGGGTGTGATTTCATCTGATGGAGGAGTTTCATCAATACTCTCTCTATAGAAATCATCATCATCATCAGAATAGTAAAAAGGAGGCTTCCAATATTGAGAACTATCCTGCTCTTCCTGCTTTAGTTGATTCGAAGTATTACCAAGAGTTTGTAAATCTTTAGAGAGTTAAAGCATCAATTTTTGCATACTTTTTGTATCATTCTGCTTTTCTTCCAAAGTTTGCATAACTGTAAGAATACTCTTCTTAGCTAGCAATACTGCAATACTCTTTTCTTCAGGAGGTTGATTATTATATTTGTGTCAAAAGGTCGTATAGCTTTATTAGTTTCTCTTAGCAAGCAACAGATTCCGTCTCATTTGCTAACGAGGTTGATGAATGACGGGATACTGCGGGGGTTGGAATTGGTCAAAACCAGAAGAAGTAGAATGATTCATCGGTTGACATTCAAAAGTCGCATGAGGACCCCCGCAGTCTTCACAACAAAGATATTGCTGTGGAAAATTGGTGAAGTTTGTGGAAATTTATCAAGGTTTTGATTGAAACACGGGTCCTGATTGTAAACAAACGGAACTTGTGATGGACAATTGTAACCATAATGAGCGTCGTTCCCACATAACTCACAAGTAGAACATGGACATCCATATTCATCACTCAGACTTCTACAGAAGACACAGATGAATTGGACGGATGATTCCATGAGAATTAAACAATTTTGAGATAAAGAAGAATTTTTTTAAGAATTTTTTTTTTAAAGCAAACACAATATTTTTGGTAACCGGAAAGCAAAGGTGCACGGTAGCTCTCTAGAAAAACGCACAAAGAAACGGAGGAGTGGGTAAGCGCGAAGCGTTTTAAAAACCTTCTCCTTTCAGGTCGAAGTTCGTAGGATCAACCCTCCTTATACCTCTCTTATAGTTTGTAATCCTAAAGGTGAGCCGATTTAACAATTGACAACTCAAATTCTTTTGTTGGTTTTTTTTTTATTTTTTGGATTTTTGATTACTTTATATTATTTTTGTATTTTTTTTATATGAAAATATTCACAAAAACAAGAATAACTTTCGAGGAAGGAACTTACAAAACAATCTTCAACGTCACCTGAATTCGTACACAGCCTCCCCCGGCATGCAGCGCCAAAAATTATCGTTGTCAATAAATATTATATATATACTCTATATATATATATAATATATATATATATATATATATAATCTATATATATATATATATTATATATATATAATGAGAATTAGCAATAAACCAACTCACGAATAAAATATTTTTCCGGAAGTATCGATTTCGAAGGTGACCCCTTCTAGTCGTTTCCCGGGTCGTTATTGTTCCTAACGAGGCGTGAATTGAACTTCGAGTTGAAGCTTGAGATCGGATTTTGATTAGATTAAGATTTTTGATTTTGGATTCTATATCTATGATGCAAAAACAAATAAAGGCAAGCAATAATTAAATCATTTACGAATTAAACACAAAAACGTTAACGGGAATTTAAAACGCGACTTAAAAACTAAATTATCAAATTTTAACCCTAGAAAAGAAATTTTAATTTTTTAGAGTTCTAAATGATAAAAGAAAATTTTAGAAAAAAGAATTATATTTTTTTGACTTTTATTTAATTTATTATGAATTAAAAACACTTTTAATCTAAAAATATTATTAAAAATACTAAACTAATTTAGAAAAATCTGAAAAAAAATCAGGTAAAGTAGTTTGAACTATGAGGAATCTAAGAAAAATGCTAACTTAAAATTGGTTGAACGAATAAGCTATAAATAAGCTTATATAAGCTGTAAGCTTATATAAGCTGTAAGCTTATAAGGCCAACACCCCTTATATATTAAATATTGCAATCTATGAATGAAAAAGACCCAAGGGCGAGTGTTTAGTGGAGAGTAGGGTTAAATGCGTGTGTGTGTGTTAAGGGGAGGTCTCAGGTTCGACCCCTGAGACTTCTTTTTTGAAAAATATTTTTATTTTTTTATTTTTTTTAAACTCAGCTAAACTTGAGTCCTAATTAAGCAATTTTTATGAAAACACTTTTTATAAAATTAACTAATAAGCACATAAATAAGCTAGTAAATGTGATAGAATGACTTAAAGCTTATAAGCTTTTTTTATACTTAAAACAGTTTATGCCTTAAGACCTTATAAGCTAAGAGAAACTCTAAAAAGCTATGAAAGGTTACTAATATGACTTAATAAGCAAATATTAACCAAAAACAAGCAATTAAAATTAGCAACAAGAACAAAAGCAAATAAGCAGTTAAAATGAACTTGGTTTTTATTGGCTTTAAGAGGACAAAACACTAAATGCAGTCCTAAAAACAACACACTAAATAAGCTCTAAACCTAAAAATAAGCTAAAACAGATGGAGTTTGGATCACAAAGAGCTTGTGCAGTGATTTTCAGATTCTAAAACTTACTTAAACTTATCTAAATCTAAGTTTGAAATGACACTTTTAAAGCTTTTAAGAACTAAGAGAACACTTGACAGTTTTTGACAATAACTCAAATGGCTAAAGCACTCTTAAACCATACTCATTCTACTGCATGCATGACCTCATATAAACATGAATTCAACACTATAATGCCACTAATCAACATCTAAGCCAATAAGCAATTTTAACACCACAGATTACAACTAAGAATAGCTTTAACCTAAAACTTAAGATCTAAACTTTAACAACTTGTAAAAGCTTCCTTTTAGATTAAATTTAAACTTGTTGAAACTGAATTAAGAACCAAATCAGTGTTACACACTATTTTGGCCCACTTTGAACCCTTAATCCAAACACCCCTTTAAAATTCTAAAATCCATTTTAAACTTAAACAGATTATGAAATGATTTAAAGTCTAAGAACTGATTAAGCATGAAGTGTCTTAAGGAAACTAAAAAGCAACAAAGATTCAAAAATAAGCACTAAATCAAATAGCATAAGCAATAAGTAGATTGAAGCACAAAGGAGACAGTTTTTAAAAAGACACTTTCAAATGTCATAAAAGTCATACCACAAACATGAAAAGCATTTATAAGGACAAAATAAGCAGCCATAAGCAATAATAAGCAGAAAATAAGTAGTAGGATAAGAAAATAGTAAATAAGTTGAAAATAAAAATAAAATGGGAACTCACTTTTTATTGATCAATCCTTGAGAGGAACAATGCTTAGAAAAAGTAAATTCAGTATTAAAAAGACAAATAAGCTAGAAAATAAGCTGGTAAATAATACTAAACTACTCCTAAAACTAGATGAATTCCTCTGTGTGAATTCGTTTCCTTTTTATAAGGAAAGAATTATGAAGATAAAAGCTTGTGAGAAGGGTCTGTCAATCACCTTCAAAACCTCCAATCATTCCATATTTACTTATGGAAAGCTCCAATCACAGCTCATCACTTAAAAACATCTTTGACTTTGATCATATCCCTTCACGCGTCCATTTCTTGTCCAATAGGAGAGCTTGAATATGCCACGTGGCACTAGCGTATGTCAAGAGGGTGTAGGAGTCTGTTGAATGTGTTCACATTAATAGAGGAGTGGGTTGAGGCTCGTTTAGGTCCTTCTTGCCATTTTTGGGTTTAAATTGGGAAAGATAAATGGTTAACGGGTGTTCAGGGTTAAAGGGTAACGGAGTTAGGTTTTAGGGACTAACTGTGTAAGGGTGCAGGGACTAACTGTGTTAGTCCCTAAGGACTAACGATGTAATATGGTTAGGACTGGTGGTGAAAAGGTTTTAACAGACTTATGGTTGGGCTGTTATGGGATTTTTGTTTTGGGCCTTTTTAAGAGTTTATGGTTTTGGGCTTTTATTTAAATAAAAGGCTTTTATATAAAATAATATGGGCTGACCCGGCCCACTAAGTGGGCCCGGGTTGGTCCGTAGAAGATAGGTATGCCTTCGCTTTAGTTTTTCGCGCTCTTTCCAATCCCGTAATCGGTTTTGTTCAGTTTTTTTGCCTTGTTTTTATCTTTTTGTGAATATCCGTTACCTGCACAGTAAATAACACAAAACAATCATATATTTGGCATTTTATGTCCATTTTTGGTTATTTAAGCTCGTTTTATTGAGAAAAAGGTATGTGTATTTAAGCACATACCAACAATCATTGGAGGTTTGGTGGCTAGTGGTATAGCATCAATTGATACCTCATCATCTTTAACTATCTCAATATGCTTTTTCATCTCTGCCTCCTCTTGATCATTATCTTTTTCACCTTTTACATGCTCATCTATCTTCTGCTTCTTTGATATATCAGATTCAAGCTCATCTCCTGCTCTTTTAGAACTTCCTTTAGTTCTTGTCACACTGCTTTTCACTACCTCTAAATCCATAGGAACAAATGAATTTACCTGTTTGTATGCTTTGTCAAAGAGCTTCTGAATTTCTTCATAACTCCTACCTTTCAGCTGATTGTGCTTGTATCCACCCATATTCTTCAGGTATGCGCACATTCTATTCCTTATCTGAGTTTTGGTAGGTGGTTTACTTCTTTGTTCTGCTGCTCTCTATGCTACAAAGAACTTTTTCCTTTCAGCTATCATCTCCACTAACATTCTTAACTTTTCTTCAATGGAGAATTATTCTTGTTCTTCAGCTTGGAGTCTTGCAGCTAATTGCTCATCAGCCTCAATCATAGATTAAATGCTATCTAGTTCTTCAATAACTGTTGCTCTGCTAGCTTCTTCTTGTGCAACTTTTTCTTTTTGCATTCTTTCCAACTCTGCTTGTTCTTCAGCATGCAATCTGAGTGCCAATTCTTCATCAAGTGCAATTTGATCTTTCTTCTTTGATGGCTTTTCAGGCTTAACTATTTTTGCCTTGCCTTTGTCTTTTACTTGTAGAAGTTGTGATGCTTGTGAAGATGATGATGTTGTTTTGAATTCACTTGCATCTTGAACTACATCCCCTCTAGCCTTAGGTCTTGTAGTTGTAGTTGTTGTAGCAGCAGTTGTAATATCTTTAGGTTTAGCTGCTATGATCTCTATTAGAGTCTGAGCCAAAGTTAACTTATCAATAGTTGTTGTTGGAGCATTGGCAGTAGTAACTTTAACATTAGCAGTAGTAACTACTTCACCAACAGTAGTAACTAGATCAGCAGCACTAACTTCCTTTTCAGTAACTTCTTTTGCAGCAACAACTTCTTCACCTTGTAAATCATCTTGTACATCAAATAACATCTCTTCATCATTTCTTTCTTGAGTCTCATCAATCAAGGTCACCTCTTCATCAGCATCAAGATCAGCTATTTTCCTCCCCTGTTTAGATGCATCCTCCTGAGTACCCAAACTGACATCATTAGAGGATTCTACCCTGCTAGCTGAACCTACCTTCCTTAACCTCTTGAGCCCTGAAGTTCTTGACTTCTTCTCTTTTCCAATGGCTTGACTCTCTTCTTTAAACTAGCAATCTCCTTTGCTTGAGTAGTCTTTGCTTCCTACAAATCAAGAACCTTCTCTTGTAGACTGGTACATAAATTCATTAATTCAATCAGTTGTAGTCTATCCTCACCACTTTGAGATGGATCATAGTAAGGGGTTGATATAGGATCCTCATTAGTAGCCTCATCAGGGATAGGCTCTGTAGGACCATTGTCCTTCCTCTGTTTCCTTCTAGACTTTTTCTTTTGAGGCTTAGATGATAATGGTTGAGTAATAATGGGTGTGGAATGAGAATCAGTAGGAGCAGCTAAATCTTTACCCATATCTTCTGGAGCTTGAACCATCATTGTTTGGAAAAGAGGTGTGACCTTACCAGAAAATCTCTTTCCTTCCCTCTTCATGTTAGCAAACACCTTCTTGGTGTGGGAAGGGGTAACATAAATCCATTTATGTTTGGTCATTCCTTCAACTTGATTGTCTAGGAAGACTTGCACAAACCTTGGATACATAAGAAACTTAACTCCACCCTCCAAGTTTTTTACCATATTGTCAAAAATATACTTGGAAAAGTTAAATTTTTGGTTTTTGGCAAGACAGATGATAGCAAATGCTATAGTGCTACTAAATTCATTCCAGGATGTAGTCTTAGCACTAAGGCATTGCAGTATGGTATGGATAAGAAATTTACATTGGGATGAAAAATAAACTTTATAGAATGTAAGCTTTTGAGTAAGATTTTCATACCCAATGAGTGTCAGCTATTCAAAAATTACATCATTTAGCAGACATCCAATCCCTTTAGCATCTTCTAACATAAGATCACTTCTTACACTCTTCTCAGTGATGATCACCCTCTTCTTATCAACTAGGTCTTGTATCTGACATTCCTCATTAACTTTCTTAACCTTGGTAGTTGCCCAAAACTGTTTAATACATGTAGTATAAATGGTTGGATTCATCGTTAGCGCATATCTAATAGAACTTGCATTCAGAAAATTAATGATTTGTTTAAATCCCTCACTTTCTTCAGGTTTATCTAAGAATGCGACTAGATTATGTGTTTCAGCAAATTTTAGGGTCGACATTGTGATGGGTTTTGAGGATTAAAGATGAAATTGAGTTAGGGTTTATGATTAAAGAGTATATCAAAGTGTAAAATTGACCGAATGAGTGATTGAAACCTTTAATCGAAGTATTTATGAAATCACCCTTAACAACATTAACTTGAACTGACAGCATTAAGTTAAGCCTAACAGTATTAACTAAACCAACAGTAGTAAGTTTATGCCTAGCAGCATTAACTAATACTGACAGTAGTAAGTTTAAGCTTAGCAGCATTAACTAATACTGGCATTAGTTAGTTTAAGCTTAACAGCATTAACTAATACTGGTAGCAGTTAGTTAAACTTAACAACATTAACTTTGATACACCAGCATTAACTCCAACTTCATTCCAAAAAGCATTTCCATCATGAATTTTGACTCTCACAAGCTCTTTTTCTATTTTTAATCTTATAATATCTGTCATTTCTTTTTCTCACCAATTCACTCTATCTGTTTTTATATCACACAACTCTCTTTTTGTTTTTCAGCTCACTATATCTCTTATTTCTTTTTCTCACCAATTCACTCTATCTCTTTTTATATCAAGAGCCCTTTCAGACAGTTTGGGACCACTATCTGAATCAGTTCCCTGAGAAAAAGACTCATTAAGTGTTGTCATAGAGTTAGGTCCTATTTATGTTACCATTGTCATGCTCTGCTTCTAAGCTAGAAGCAGTAGTGGCAGCCATTTCCATTCTGTCTTCCTACTCTTTAATGACAGTCCCATCTGCTACAAAGGGAATAGGTCCACTAAACTAAGATATCTCAGTGGGCCTTTTGGCTTTCCTAGGTTTTTGAGTCTTTTTGGGTTAAGATAATGATGAAACATTGATTGGTTCAAGATTAAATAGTGAGACAGTTGTGGATGTGTGTTGAGGTTTAGTGGGATTTCTTGACCCTTCACCTACTTCTGCTTGATTAGTTTAACATTTTTAATTTTGAAAACTGTATTAAATGAAACTAGCAGCATTAAGTATACTTACCAGTAGTAAGTCACTCTAACAACACTAACTTGAATTTCATCCTTAGTTGTTGTTCCATTCCATTCCAAACATCCTTTCATTAATCAAGACTTCATAATTAACCTCCCCTCAATCAATACTTCAGAGGTTAAGCATTCCAATACTTGCAATCAGATATTGAAATCTGCTAACATCAAATGCCTTTGTGAGTAAATCAGCAACATTGTAATCAGTGTGAATCTTGATCACTTGAATTAATCTCTTCTTATATGAATCCCTGATGAAGTGATGTCTAATCTCAATGTGCTTAGTCTTTGAGTGAAACACTAGATTCTTAACAATGCAAATAGTGCTTTGATTGTCAATGAAAATCTTGGAATTCATGAAATTGTATCTATAATCCAGCATTTGATTTTGAATCCATAACACCTGTCCACATCAACTAGATGCAGCTACATATTTTGCTTCAGTAGTAGAGTTGGCAACTATAGTTTGCTTCTTACATTGCCATGAGATCAATCTCCTCCCAATAAATCAACAACCTCCTGTTGTGGATTTCCTGTCTAAACTTGCACCAGCATAGTCACTATTAGTATAAGCTTCCAAGTCAAATGGTGAGTCCTTAGGATACTAAAGGCCCAATTTAGGTTGACCTTTCAAGTATCTAAAGGTTCTTTTCACAGCATGAAGATGTGAAACTTTAGGTATGACTTGAAATCTTGCACAAGCACATACAACAAACATTATATCAGGCCTAGAAGCTGTTAGGTACATCAATGATCCAATCATTGATCTATATAAGTGAATATCAACATCTTCAGCTTCTGCATCTTTGAGAAATGGCTTTAAAGTCTCCATAGGAGTACTTGCTGTCTTCATAGTTGAAAAACTAAACTTCTTCAAAATTTCATCCATATACTTGTCTTAACTGATGAAAATCCCATCATCTTTCTGAGTCACTTGTAGTCCTAAGAAGAAAGTAAGCTCACCCATATAACTCATCTGGAACTTCTTGTGCATCAATTTCTCAAACTCAGTGCATAAACCCTTCTTTGTAGATCCAAAAATGATATCATCTACATATACTTAAACTAGTAAAATATCACTTTTGATTCTTTTAATAAACAAAGTCTTATCAATCTGACCTCTCTGAAATCCATTGTCTAATTAATAGGTAGATAGAGTCTTATACCAGGCTCTAGGAGCTTAATGTAGACCATATAATGCCTTTTCTACCTTGTAAACTTTGTTAAGGAACTCTGGATCTTCAAATCCTAGAGGTTGACAGACATAAACTTCTTCTTCAATGTTTCCATACAAAAATAGACTCTTTACATCCATCTGGTACACAACAAAGTCTTTGAATGAGGCATAGGCTAAGAACAACCTAATTGCTTCAATCCTAAAAACTAGAGCAAAAACCTCATCATAATCAATTCCCTCTTTTTGAGTGTATCCCCGAGCAACCAACCTAGCCTTGTTCCTGATTACAATGCCTCTTTCATCTTTTTTGTTCTTGTACACCCATTTAGTACCAATAGCTCTTTTGCCATGTGGTAAATCCATCAAAGTTCAAACCTGTTCTAATTTGAACTGCAGAAGCTCTTCTTACATAGCTTCTATCTAGCTTAGATCTTGTAATGCTTGGATTACCTTTTTGGGCTCTACTTGTGATAAGAAGCATGCAAATAGATAATTCTAAAAGTCTTTATGGTTGATTCTCTGTTGCAAAGAACTAAACATACCATGTTCAGTCACATTCTTTGTCATTCTTTTAGTTTGAGGTGCTAAATGTATATCTCCAATGACTTGTTCAAGTAGATGATCCTTGTGAACTCTTGTAGTTGGAATAGGACTGACAGGCACAGTTATAACTAAATTGTTCATGTCAACCTCTGCACCAACTTCTTCACCATCATCTGAATAGGCAATCTCTTCCAAATTAGGCATATTTAGATCATCAATACATCTATAGACTATATCCTCATCAACATCATTATCCTCTAAGCCAGCAGCATTAACAGTTGAACTAACAATATTAACATTGTTAGTGTTGTTTCCATCATTAGCAGTATTAATGTTGTTAGTGCTGTTGACATTTGCATCCTTTTCTTGATTAATTCTTGGCACCTTTGTACTTGGAACCTCACTATCTTCATTCCCTGGATCTTTAGAATCCTTCTTTTCCTCCTCCCCTGATGGTTTGAATCCATCATCAGGAAATCCTTTAAACCTTTAGAGAGTGATTGATCAACTGTCAACAATGGTAGCAGTATATAATCTTGACTAGATACTATCTTTTTCCCAGCTGCATCAATGTTTTCTTTGGTACTTGCATTACCATTAGTTTGATTCCCTGCAACAACTGGCTTATAATTCATTGATTTTGTTAGAGCATCTATATTAAAAAGCTAATTAGGTATATTTCCTGCAATATTAGGTGTTTCTTCACTAAACTTAACATGCATGTTCTCTTCTACTATCCTAGTTCTACTGTTGAATACCCTGAATGTTTTGCTATTGGTAGAGTATCCTACAAAGAACTCTTCATCAGCCTTTCCATCAAACTTACCTAGGTAATCTAATGTATTAAGAATAGTAACAGGACACTCAAATGGTCTCATGAAGCTTAAGGCATATTTTCTACCTAGAAAAAGTTCATAAGGGGTCTTGTTGTGAGGCTTGATAACTAACACCTTATTTTGAACATAACAAGCAGTATTAACTGCTTCAGCCCAAAAAAGTTGTTAGCAATTTTGAATCAGCTAGCATAGTCCTAACAACCTCTATTAGTGTCCTATTTGCTACTCCATTTTGTTGTGGAGTCCTAGCAACACTAAATTCCCTCTTAATACCCTTCATTTCACAGAACTGATTCATGACCTTATTCTTGAATTCAGTCTTATTGTCACATCTAATTACTTTCACATTAAGGTCAATTAGATTTTCTATGCCAGTTATGTATGTTTTAAGGATTTCATTAGTTTCATCCTTAGAGGCTAAAAAGAAAACCCAACTAAACCTACTATAGTCATCTATGACAACTAGGAAGTACATCTTTTTCATTAGACTCTTTACAAATGTTGGCCCAAACAAATCCATATGCAACATTTGTAATGGTTGGCTAATTGAGCTTACAGTCTTGGTCTTACACGAGGCTTTATGTTGCTTTCCTTTCTGACAAGCAACACATGTATGATTTTTTTCAAAAATCTTTGAAGGTAAACCTCTAACAAGTTTTCCCCTCACTAGTTTGTTCAGTGTTTTGAAATTTATATGCCCAAGCCTCCTATGCCAAAGATTAGATCCATCAAGTGTGGCCTTTGCAAAGAGATAAGTTAGACCTCCTAAAGGAACAATATTCTTTAAATCAACACTGTACATGTTCTCTTTTCTTGGAACTCTAAGCAAGACATGATTTTCATCAAGTAGCTTAAAGTCAGGAGACAAAACAACACATTCAATGTCTGTAAAAAGAACACTGTTTTTCTTATCACACATTTGTGAGACACTAAAAAGGTTAAACTTAAGCTCCTTAACAAAGTACACATCTTTAAAATCCAATTTACCTGTACTGATATTACCTTTACTAGTGATTCTACCTCCTTTGGAATCTCCTCCAAATGCAACAAATCCACCATAAATTTCTTCATAATCTAAGAGGTAGGACTTGTTTCCAGTCATGTGCCTAGAGCATCCACTGTCAATTATTCCTTTTTCCTGCAATTCTAGCTGTGGATTGCCTTGCACAAGAGTAAGAGAATCAGGCTCTCTTGGGGACCTAAGCCATTACAGACTTAGATCTGCCTTGTGCATCAATATAGTCAAATCTTTTAAAATTCATTGATGCACCATTATGTCTGGAGATATGGTCTAAAACCTTTTGCTTTGGTCTCCAAACCCAACATGCTGAGGCCTTAACAACATTAGCCTCATATCCCTTATTAACACTTACTACTGCTTTTGGCCCAGCAGTAGTAACATTTCCCTTAACAGTATTAACTTTTTCTTTAAACTTGCTGTTCTTATTTGTTGTAGACTTATTAAAGGGCCTTCTAACATGTGTATGTGCTATATTAAAAACATTTGATGCTATCCTTGCACTATTCACTGTTGGTCTTGGGTAGGCAGTATTAATTGGTCTAACAGTATTAACTGATACTGCTGCTTTTGAAAAGTTTTGCCCAACAGTATTAAGTGTTTTAATGCCAGAATTCATTAAGACTGCTTTTGGAACAAAATTTCCTTTTGGATGAGGGTGAGTCATTCTTTGAGAATTTTGGTGATTTTCCCTTCTAGCATTGTTCCATACAGTTTTCTCTACCATTTCTTTTCATACAAATCACAATCTTCGATTAAATGATTAAAACTTCCACATTCATAACAAGCTTTATTTATAAACTCAAAATTACTTCCTAATTTTTGAGTCATCAAATTATTCCAGTTTCTCTGGTTACCTCTAGGGCTTTGACTGTTTTTTCTAAGGTATTTAGCTTGCTTTTTGTTCTTTACCTTCTTAACAGACTCCCTAGGTGTTTTCACATGCTCATTTGATTTAACAAATTATGTTTGGCAAAACTAGGTTTTCTTTGTTTAGACTTAAACTCAGTCTCATTTTTATCATCACTGTCAGATATCCAGTCTTCAATAAGAGGTTCACTAACAGACTTAGGTTTTGACACACTAGTCTTAGCTTCACTTGTTACAACATCTGGTATACTAGTTAATGACTCATTAAAAACATATTCTCCCTCATCAGCAAGTACCAAATCATATTTAGGGGGCATGAAGTTCCCAATATAGGGAGGGGGAACAGCATGATACCCTTCACTTGTTTTGTACCTATCATTCTCCTGACTATTAAGCACTTGACTATCAACCACTCGACTATTAAAACCCACACCAGTCTTGAACTTATCACTTACTTGAATCTCTAATAGTTTACTTAGATTTTTAGATGAATTTCTAAACTTTCCTAAGGTAAGTTTTAAATCATCTCTTTCTTTTTCAGCCTTTTCAAATTTCTTTCTAATCTTTGTTAGTGCATTATCTCTCAACTTAATATCAAGTTTTAAAATCTTTATGTCTTCTTCAAAAACAACCTCATTCTTTTTATACACATCTAGTCTAGCCTCTACATATTCTAGACCTGCTTTATAAGCACCTACATTTAATTAAGACTTATTAAAATATTTTGTCAGATTATAATAATGTTCTTTGAGAGTTTCATAAGATTTTAAACATGCTTTAGAACAAGTAAATACCTCAAAATCTGAGCTTAAAGAACTTGAAGAACCTGAAGATGTATATGCCATAAGTGCAAAGTTTGTAGGTCCTTCTTCAGCCTGATCACTCCAGTCATACCTAAGTCCATCTTAAGCCACCAAAGCTTTTGTCTATATTGTTTCCACTGTCACATTCCTCCTTACAGGTTCTCTGTTCTAGTTCTCCCTTGGAACCCTACACTCCCTTGTAAAATAACCCTTTTTATGACAGTTATAGCATTCCACCTTTGATTTGTTAAACCCTATGGTCTCAGAACAATTTGCATTAATCCTCCTTCCAGTCTTATTTAGAAATCTTCTGGCTCTTATGGTGAACATAGCCATCTGCCACTTTAGATCCATCTCTTCCAAGTCATCAGCATCAATTTGTTGTAAGTTCTCATCATTTAATTGTGGACTGTTAGACTGGTTTGCAAAGAAAGAATAGATCACAGCATCACTCATACTATCAGTATTAGCAGAGTTGAACCATAAGCTTGATTTGACCTGTCAGAGATATTGGAAGACACAAAAGCTACATTCTGTAAATTTTGGTTTGAGCTTGATGACCCTTTAACTTCAGTTTTATAAATCTTTAGATTGTTGTATAGGTCATCCATGCTTAAGGTGTCTAAATCAGGATTGTTCCTCTAGATCAAGGTATGAGTCTTCCATTCTGATGGGAGACTTCTTAGAAGCTTCAGATTCATATCTTCTTGAGAAATAGTTTCACCCAGAATCTCTAGCTGACTGATAAGCTTTTGAAGCCTATCTTGAAATTCTCATACTGTTTCTTTAGAAGTGTCTTCTAAGTTTTCTTTGACTCCTTATTACCTCCAAACTTTTTCTCTATGGCTTCCATCAGAGTCTTGGCATATTTGTAGGTATTAAACTTTAGTTGATGTTTATTTGGAAGAGCCATCAATAATGTACCTCTTGCCTTTAACTCATTCTTCCTTGCTAACTTCTCCTCTGCAGTTGTAGGAGGATATGTTTGCTCAACACCATCAACAGTTCTCTTTGGTGAAGGTGAGTCTCCATTTACTATTACTTCACAAAGAGCATAATCTATCATTAGGAAGTACTGTTCTATCCTTATTTTCCAAAGATAAAATTCTCCTGGATTGAGTACTGGAAGTTTTGCAGCAGCAACCATTGTTGAAGATCATGCCTCCATGTTTTCACAAACAAATAGTTCTGGTATGTGAAGATTGTTTCTTCTTATTCAAAGTTTCTCAACAAGCTCTAATACCACTTGTTGATCCCACTCGAATAGATCTTGCTTAGCTTGTAAGAAGCTTAGTTGTATTGAATGAATCCAAGACAACTATGGTAGAAACCTTGATTAGGAATATCAAAGACTATGTGGAATCTAGTCAGTGATACTAAGAAGAATTCTTTATAAAATAGTAACACAAAATCACCGAATAAGACAGATTACTAAACTTTCAGCCTCAATATAAAAGGAACACTCTTAATAGTGTTAGGGTTTTCAAAACCTTAAAGCTATGAATATCAAATATGTACATCTAACATTATGCCCTAGAACCTCCTTTTATACACCAAGGAGTCCTACAAGGCTTACAATACTTTCCTATCTTATCATGATCTTTTTTATAAACAAACGTAATCTCTTAAACAAATAAGTTATACATATCTTCTTTACAAATAATTAATACTTATCTTCGTAAGTATTCTTGTTCTCCAATCAATCTTTAATCTCATCTCTGTCAACATATTCCTTCCAGCATTAGTAATCACTCACAGTTGTTACTGACCACAAGCAGCAATAACCTACTTATAAATTAATTCAAGCAGTAACTACATATACTTAGCATTAAACTAACATTTTGTACTAGCAGTAGTAACTACTTAGTATATTTTCAGTCTTCATATCTGAGTAGTCTTAACTTCTACTAGCGGCAGTAACTTTATACTAACAGTATTAATTATACTAACAGTAGTAACTAGCAATAGTAACTTTTATACTACCAGTACTAACTACTTAGCATAATTTTCATTAGTATTACCAGCAGAACTAAGTTATGCTTGACAGCACTAATATATACCTGAGCAATAGTAACTCTAAGAATCATCTTGAAGTCTTTTAAACCCAACAGACGTTGAAAGTTAGCTCTTGGTGGAAGTGAAGGTGATATATTTTGAGATTATGGTGGTGATTGTGGTGTAGGAGTGGTTCTTCTCCAAAGTTGTCTTACCAAAATCCTAGGTTTTCTTGAAAAGTTTGGCAAGAGGGTTTGGGCAAGACATTGAGAAGCAAAAGAAGTGAAGAGGAGGTGATAAGTATGAAGAAGGAGGAGGATGAAGGGTTTAAATATTAAGATAGTTGGAAAAGCATGGTATTGAGGTAAAAAGGTTCCAAAAAGTGTTTGTCTATATAAAGTAATACCAGCTGGTACTAGTGAAGATAGGGTCAAAGATGCAGAAAAGTAAAAACAGTGAAGATTTGTGTCCCTGCTGACGGCGGTCCCATAAATACTGGGCGGCTATATCGGGGGCCGCCCCATGTATTTGGGGGCCATTTTCTGGGGATCACGAAAATTTCCTAGACTTCCTAGTTTTTCAGTTCTGAGCAGAAAATGAGGGCTAGTTCCAGCAGGGTGCAATAATTCCTATTTCTCAAGAATCAACTAAGGCTAGTTATGTAATTAGAATGTAATAAAGCTAGTCTAATTCAAATTTAATTTGGGAGAACCAAGTATAGGCCAAAGAGTTAATATCTATGCATGGCAATTTTATATAACAAGATATTTCGAAAGGCATGCAAATAAGATTTAGGATGATAAAATTGAAAGATCATCCAAGGCAAATTTCATTGCCCACCTACATATTTCATATTCTACTAATAGATTCATAGAATTACCTAGCATAACATAAACTAAAGCATCATTAACAAGTTAATTAGTTGCTAATAATAATAATGTAATTAACAATACTTCAAAGTTGATCACTTCTTTCTACCCTTCAACACGTCCTTGAGTGCTCTTTCGATTGACCTTACCCGCTTCGGTGCTCATCTCGTAGTTGACTTTGGTGGATTAAGATTTCGGTTTGTTGGGTATAATAGGGTTTCATGGTTGAGTCAATATTTGGTGGGTTTGAGAAAACTTGTGAAATGTTATTTGATAAAGATTTGATAAAGTGAGTAGGAGAGGGCGTGCTAGCACGAGAGACGCCTTCATCACTCGTAACATTTTCATCATTTATGGGATGAGAAGATTTTGGATTGACAGGGGTAGAAGAAAAGGACGAGGCAGAATGACAACATCTTTTCATGTCATGATCTGCTCATGTCTTTCGCTCATAATGAAGAGCGACGGGATACATAACATGATCATGCAAGATGTAATGATCATCCGAAAATTCGGGAAGACTAGACATGATGTGATTGAATAGTCTAGTTAACAACATTCCGTAAGGTAGAATTACCTTAGGTTGATGTCTAGCATTTTCCATTCGTTTTAAAATAAAAAAATGCAAGATTGTACTTTGTGGAAGTCGTGATGCAATAAAGCACGTGACAAAGGTAATCCGGTACATGATCCCGATTGGCTCCCAGCCAAAAGACGTTTTCACAGATGATTTCTACCTAAGTTTTCATGTGAGATTAAATTTCATGATTTAAAATTTGGTTTTCTTCAACATCAACAATTTTCTTATGACGAATATGAGTTATTATACCATTTCGACTAATTTGGATAAGGGCTTTAATGTCCTTTGGAGAGGGAGGAGTGGTTTTATAAAGACCATTTAAGGGAGTACCAATCTCTAAGTAGTCAAGTGACCACTTATCGGAGAAAGAGCAATGTCCTTCAATGGGAATACCCATAATTTGACCAAACTCTTCAAGAGTAAGAGAAAATGACTTATTTTGAATAAACAAATGAGCAACTAAATGACCTTCGGGATTATAGTCAAGTCTAAGTTGACTATAGAACTCAAGAATGAAGCAAGGAACAATTTGCTCATTCACCTTTAAAAGACACTCAAATTTGATTGGCTCAAACAAAGAATTAAGATGATTTATATTATCAAGATCTTTGTTCACAACCTGAACTTCATCAACACATCATTTTTCAACAATTGCGAAGTCATATTTTAGTGGTGGAGTATATTCATTTGAAATGGTTGGAATATAGTTAAGGGTATTTTGGTGATCATTTTCGGTTACACGGGGCACTGACACCTAAAAATAAAAATAAAACAAGATTTTATTATTGAGGACTTGAATTGCTAATGTGAATTTATGCCTAGTGTGTGTCTATATGCAACAAATGTGAAGTTACGGCTAACTCGATACTAAAACAAAAACCTATGAGTTAACCCAAACACTCCTATATTCACTTTTGCTCATCCAAACATGTCGAAAATATTCATTGATTATATATTACCAATGATGTTCATGAGATCATTATGCATGAATGCAAAAACGTTTTTAGAGTGTATTAACAATGCATTAAAACATTTTTGTGGTATTCCTAACATGAGAAATTTCCAAAGAAATTGGCGTTTTTGTTCATATCAAATTTTTTTGACAAACACACTTAATTATGCAAATCTTATGTCTACGGGAAGCATATTAATTATACATTGTGTTATTATAGTCCTAATTGCACACAAACAAGAGAAAAATGAAAATTCCCAATTTTTAATTTTGTGTTCAGTATGAAATCTAGACACGAATTAATGAGAAAATTGATGGATTGACTTACAATTGATGATCTTTGTGATGTTAGGATTGATTATTAGTGTGGTTTTGATCTTAAATTTGAGTTTTAGTGGTTGATTTTGGAGTATGGTGGGGTTTATGTGTGTTTCGTCGCTGCAGTGGGAGAGAAGGAGGGTGTTTGGTTTTGAGTTTAACAAAAAGAGGGTGCAGACATAAGTGTCGACTGGTGGCGGTCCCATATCGATATGAGAGTCGTCTGGTTAAATCAGGGGGCCGCCTCCAGTGGAAGTTTTCTGGATAAAAAATTTGGACCAAGATTTTGGAAGGAGTGACGTTTTAATTTGCATTTTGCTAATTAAAATGCTTAAAACACTTCGGATGAAGTAATTAAGTTGTCACGACATGAAATGGAACAATGACTAGAATCGAGACAAAAGAAACGAAGAGAACGATTTATGGAATGTGTTCCATCATTCTTAAACCAAGACAAAGATAATTAAATGATTTACGTTTAAGAGGTTTAGTGAGGATATCGGCGATATTATCTTCGGACGAGACTTTTTCGATGGAGATATGTCCTTTCTGGACATTGTCTCGAAAGAAATGGTGACGAATTTCAATGTGTTAAGTCCGTGAGTGTTGCACCGGGTTTTTGCTAAGGTAAATCGAGCCTTTGTTATCAGATATTATCGGGACTTCGTCGAGTCGAATGTCGTAGTCGATGAGAGCTTGTTTCATCCATAGTGCTTGTTGACATGCCTTTCCGGCGCTTACGTATTCGGCTTCTATAACACCTCGTGTTTTAGGACAATGTACGACGTTAATAAAGTCACCATTTATTTTTAGTGTTGTACGCGTTTGTTTTTAATGGAAATCGTTAAGTTAAATCGCGTAAGCTAAAAATGATTAGTTGACGTAAACGGGCATTAAGTGAATTATTGTTTACGTCAAACAAGTGTTAAGTAATTATTCTGAGGATAATTATTAACGTTTCACAAGTTATTTTATCGGATACGTGAAAGTGTTTACGTTTCACGATAAATGACATTTAGGTTTTCCCGGAACCCTAAAAATTTACGTACGCTTCAACAAATATCTGCATTTATATAGAATGATCGAAGTTTATAAAACTTTATGCATATTTATACACGTCTCATATATATACATATATATGATTATACAAGATAACAAATACTTTACAAAATACCAAGACATTACAAGCATACTTTAAATAAAAACTACACATTACATTTTTTATATAAAACTTTACTTACACTTTCTTTTATAAAAGTGCAAGTAAACATAAAAGAAAAGAAAATAAGCTAGTGAAACACAAGTCCTTAACTTCATGGGATGATTCCCATTATAAGGAACCATTAAACATAAACATTTAAGCCCTTAATACCCTCCTTTCTTGTCCCCTTGTCCCCTTGAAAACCCATGGCACACCACCCCTCCCCCTTTGATATTTCTTGGTCAAAGATAGCAACTAGTAATATCTACATACTCTCCTATATATATTTCATGCATGCATAAGAGTTTACTTACACTTTTACTTAACAAAATTTCACATTTTCTCTCTTCCTTTCTCTCAAAACCCACGGCCAAAATAAGCCACCCAAACAAATCATACAAAACTTTTATACAATCCATACAACCCTTTACACATCAATCCTAAGGCACACTAAGGTGTTTTCAAGCATTGGTTCATCATTTGCAAGGATTTATAGGATAGAAAGGGAAGATTAGGGTTTCAAACCTAATCTAGGGTTTATAAGCTTGTAAGCTTTGGTTTTGAATCTAAACACGGGTTTAGCATTCATTTCTCATCTCATACATCATCCCTAAGGTCTTCCTAATTCCTTTATACTTTTATTTCTTATGATTTTATGTGTTATATGTTAATTATGGCTAAATCACCACTAAGGACTTTTTAATATGTAAAATGAGTTATTACTTATGTTTATGATTTTATGCACTTATTCTTATGTCATATGGTCATATATATCATGGAAAAGTGAATGTAAAAGTATGTTAACATATGGTTTAAGTATAAACATGTTTAGGTTAAAATTAGGGTTTTATAAGGTTACTTAATCTTCACATGTGAAAATAATGGAAAGTAAATTATTAAACTTGTTACAATGAATTTATAAGGACTATAGATGATCTTGGACATTATTATAAGTAGCACATGTGTTAAAAATAGTTATTAGGGTTTCTATATTAAACTACTAAACTAATTAATACATAAAACAAGGTTTTTATAAAGTTATACACCTAAATACTTAGGGGCTGTTTTAATCCGAATTACATATAGTAGGTTTGACATAATATAATAATAATACGTCTCATGACGATTCCAAAATGATAAGAAACTCGAAAAACCAATTTATAACGAAAAAGATACGTTAATTACGAGTTTACGACTATAAATACTTTTATAAAACTATTTTTATAAAATTTACTATTCATTACAGAAACTAATATTTTTAAAACATCTAAAATATGATATAACTTTTATTTACGAGATCGTACTCGAAAGAATCGCTAAAAACGGAACTATAACGAATAAACTACGACGTTTACGATAATTAAAGTTTATAAAAGTAATTTTATAAACTATGAACAGTAAAAAGTACTATTCATCAGTGGGATTAACTTTATAAAATATAATACATCTTTTAATAACAAAGACGTACTCGAAGGAATCACTAAAATCGGGATTAAAACGAATAAGTTATTACGATTACAAGTTTACGCTAATTAAAACTAAAAAGAGTATGTATAGCGTTGTGAATAGTTAAACACTATTCATCGCAAAATATCAAAAACTTGAAATGGAATATTTTGATCCTGTCTTACTTATGAAGAGGTGGACGTAAGAAAGCGAGCAACAGACTTAAAACAGGACCCAAAATTAGGTCATTTTTACGAAAAGTATATTTATAAACGTTTTCACTTTATAAATATTATTTTACTAAAACGATTAGTCGGTGATTATGCTATATAGAATATTGAGTGGTTATCAAAGTGCTATAATACTAGGGAGTTTCATAATGAGGCCTCTTCGGATGACGTATCGACGAGTTGTTGGATTTACGATTTAAAGTGTCCTAACTCCTCGTACGTCATGTCATGACCTCTTTAATTATGATAGCCCGAACGATAGTACGATGTAACAACTATAAGATTGTATTCAATGTTGTTAAATTAAAGTACTCGATACTTATTCGACCTTAATTTAAATAGGTTGCATTTATCGTCTTGCGTGACGTTTTATCTGTGATTATTTGGACTATCTGTACTCAAGGTGAGTTCATAGCCCCACTTTTACAGTTTTACTGATTTATTAATATTTGGGGTGAGAACATGCTTTGTTTTATAAATTGGACGCAAGTGTTTAAAGTATATTGATTATGTGTTTGCCTAAGTAGCGATAACCCTCCTGAGCCCATTATCATGAACTGTCAATTGCATAGATGTAGTTGTTAATTGCATTATGTGAGCGCGAATGTTATAAATAGATCTATTGGGATTAACCTCCCCGTTTGGGTGATTAGCTATCACTGGGAACGAACGTTGACCATGTCGGACTTGGATGTTGCGGGTTACAACATCTGTACGGGCAAATAACTGCTAAAATAGCAAAATATAGGTTGAGCTTCGGTGTCATGAGCTTAGTGCAACAATAATCTGGTTTTGTGATTGTTGGCATATGTTGTAACATCACGGGAAAGTCTTGCGGTCCTGCATAATTTAAATACATAAACCTATGAATTCACCAACAATTTTGTTGACGTTTTAAGCAATGTTTTCAGGAGGTCATTAGGCACGAGATGCCAAGGATGCATTGGATTATGTTTTGGATTGCACTGTTAAAGATATATGTGCATCATGTTTTGGGAAATCTATGTTATCTTTTGTAATATTAAACAAAGAACAAGTAAAGCTATAAGCTTTTGTAATATGTCTTTTATTTAAATCCAATGTATCAATTTAAACGACTTTTGTGTCGTTCTTATATATATCTTGTGCTGTTGATCTTGAAGTAACATGCCCCGGATCCTTATTCCGCTGCGACCCGTTTTGGGGGTGTTACACATTTATTCAGCATGACAGTACAAAATCTACTGCATGACAGTACAAAACCTACTGCATGACAGTACAAAACCTACTGCATTAAGCATTAAAAAAACACACAGAAACTTTAGCAAAGTATATAAACAAATCAAATGAACTACTAAATAAAGTGTAATGTAGCAGTAATAACACTGTGATGCACTACTAAATTTTTTTATAAAGGAAGATGGTATACTTGTTTGAGCAAAAAGTAGCATCAAAGGAGACGATAGAACCAAAAAATGGCATAGTCCCTAATTGCTTGTTCATCGCCCAGAAAAGACCAATCAGCTTATCATCATCGGCTACAATAAATAAATGTTAAGAAACATATATAATCCTATAAAAATTCAAACAAAACCTTAAAGTGAAATTTTATCTCTAGTTTATGCTAGTTAATCATTATGTTATCACTACTGCCTCAAATCCTATACCTTTCATTAACTTTCTGTTACATAGGCGTATCTATTATACTCTTATATCTATTGCATCATACTCTTACAACCATTGAATCATACTATTATAACTAGTCATCTAAATTCAAAAAGTACACTACAAAGAAATTTGATACAAACAGTCTTATATTTCCTAGTACATCACTGTTAGTATTTTATATTCTACTGCATTACATTCTTATATTTTACTGCATTACAATCTTATATTCTACTGCATTACTGTTATATTCTACTGTAATGCAGTAGAATATAAGACTGTACATTACAATATACATTTCTAGCACTTGATAGTCTGTGTCTGAATCGCTCTTCATAGTTTAGTATAACGCTCTATACGCCAACTATACCAGAAGCAACTTCAACTTCAGGGTAAAGACTTAACAAATACGCACTCTATAGTTTTGAGTCTTTTGTTTGAATACAATATCATTGTACATTGAGATTAACATATATTTTTTATTCAGTAAAAAATAATTGTGATGTAGTGTAAAATAACTGTAATCTAGTACGAAGTTAAATGTGATGCAGTAGAATATTAAATATAATGCAGTAGAATATTTTTAATAAAACATACCCTTCTTCAATATCTAAAACCAGTACATGCCAAACATCCGCAAATCCCCAAAATACTGTAACAACCATCTAACGTCATTTTATTACTCCATTTGATAATAAAAACCGATTAACTTTACTTAATCAATAAGAAATCACAAACATAAATGTTATCTATATCAATGCATCACATTTTTAGAAACAAGTTCATCACAAGGTGTATAAACAGTTGGTTCATCCCAATACATAACTACTGCATCACATTACGATCCTAATGCATTACACTTATAAAATATCATGTAGGGATTTTATCAAACACCTGGTGTGCAAGTTTTATATACACACTTTTCATCTAGTTTATTTTTATCAAACACATACTGAATGAATGTTTTTAATCAACTAAATACACAAACAATCAACTATAACATATTAACTAATTATAATCAAATATTCGAATTATCATAAAGTAAATTGACAAAAAAAATTAGAAAATAACAGATTAAGATCTTACTATTCATTAATGATAATAATTCGTTGATGATTTTTCAATGATGATCAATACTCGTTGCTGATTAATGAGTAAATCGACATCTTCTTTCTTCAGTTTTTAACAATTAAATGTAATGAAACTATGGTGGTTAACGATGGTAGATAACGTGAACGTGGGGAATGGTGGTGACGATGGTCAACGGTGGTTGTCGATCGAAGAAGATGTAGAGTGTGAGATGAGGGATAAGTCGGTATAAACATAAGAAATAAAATGAATGAAAACGAGTAAACTAAAAAAGTAGTTTATATACCTATAATGGAGAAATGACAAAAATACCCATGGCAGTTACAATTGAGAAGAGAGGTATGGAGGGGACACGTGGCAGCCTGTGGTGTCATCCTACCTTTTTTATTATAACATCTTTTTTATTTTACCCCAACTCTCTCTCTCTCTCTCTCTCTATAAACAGATCTCATAACCCTAAATCATTCAAAAACCATGTAAATTCTTATCAAAAATCATTCAAAACATCTCTTCGATCATTCCAAAAAACTCTACAACCTTCTCCTCTTATCAGATCATTCAATCGATCATTTTAAACCACACGAATCTCATAGATCATCCAAAAAATTTGAGAAAAACCATGATTTAAAGCACACGAAGCTTGAATCGATCATATTGTTTGATAAAAATGGCATTGAAAGGCATTTGTAAGTAAATTGAACCTAATTTTGTTAATATTATCATATTATCATTTTACTGATGAAAATGCCCAAATTTTATGCATTTTTTTGTAAAAATTTGCAGCAACTAGAAGAAGTGGAAGGAGAGTATCAATTACTATCTCCTTGTCAGATAATGAAGAACAACAAATGAATAAGCGGATGAAAAAGCTACACGGTCGTCCTTCAAAAACTCTAAATTCTAAAGGTAATTATGTAATTAAATGTAAAATTTCTTTGTTAGTAACAGTTTTGCTAGAAAAATGTGTAACAAAATTGATTGAACCTGTTTTGTGCATTAATTAAGGGCTAAATGTGCATAAGGTTCTTATAATGTTGGTCAGAATGTGACATGTTTGTGTAATCGTTATTTGTTTGAGGTTACATTGTTTTGTGCATCAAACACGAGCTAAACACGCATTAGTTTTCACAAAAAGTTAGTCAAAGTCATAAGTGCAGGAAATTATCGTGTTCTCGGCTAAGAATTGCATGTTTTTGTGCATTAAAAATGGGCTAAACGAGCATTAGTTTTCACAGGAAGTTAGGCAAAGTGATAAGGGCATGAAATCAGCTTGTTCCGGGCTAAAATTTACATGTTTTTGTGCATTAAAAATGGGCTAAACGAGCATTAGTTTTCACAGGAAGTTAGGCAAAGTGATAAGGGCATGAAATCAGCTTGTTCCGGGCTAAAATTTACATGTTTTTGTGCAATAAAAATGAGCTAAAAGCGCATTAGTTTTCATAGGAAGTTAGGCAAAGTGATAAGTGCATGAAATCAGCATGTTCTCGGCTAAAACTTACACGTATTTGTGCATTAAAAAGGGCTAAACGAGCATTTGTTTTCAAAGGAAGTTATGCAAAGTGATAGGCGTTGGGAACGGTGACAAGAAACCGTATGAAGGGACTAAACCTCTATGTCCCAAGTGTAACTTCAACCATTACGGTCCTTGTATACCAACATGCACTAACTGCAAGAAGCTTGGCCACCTGGCCAAGGACTGTAGGAGCCGGCCTGCAACGCAATTAACATCAACATACAACAGCAATATTAACGAAAACAACAGACGCAATAACAATAACTAAAACAACCGTAACAACAACAACCCCGAGACGCCCAAGGGGCCAATACCAATGCATCGTTTCGCTTTGAGTGTGGGGCTCCAGGCTACTTCATGAAGGGACTGGCCCCCAGTGGAAGAACCAAGTAATCAGGGAATGGTAACGGTGTAGCCAGGGCTTATGCAGTGGGAGTTGCAGGGCAAAACCCAAACAACAACGTTGTGACGGGTATGTTTCTCCTAAATAACCGTTGTGCTTCCATTTTGTTTGATACTGGTGCGGATAGAAGTTTTGTGTTACTCAATTAAGTACATTGATTAATATAACCCACTAACATTAGATTCATGGTTTTACGTTGAATTAGCTGATGAAGAATAATTTGGGTAAATACGGTTATTACTGGGTTGCACGTTAAATTTTCTGAACCATACGTTTCACGTGACTATGCCTGTAGAAATGGGTACTTATGACGTAATAATTTGGATGGACTGGTTGTCGAAATACCATAGTCCATTATTGACTGTTCTAAGAAGATCGTTCGTATTCCCTTATTGGGAGCGAAATCTTTAATTTTTCATGGAGAGGAATGTAGAAATATATGCGGACTCGATTAAACATCATCTCGTGCACCAAGATCCCAGAAGTGTCTGCTACAATGGATGTCACGTTCTATTTGGCACATATTACACTCAAGGAGACTGGAGACCAAGTCGAAGAAGAAGTCAACTGCAAGATGTACCGATTGTCCAAAAATTTTCCCGAAAGTATTTCCTGAGGACTTGCCAGGCCTTTCCACCTACCAGTCAAGTGGAATTTCACATCGATCTAGTACATGGTGCTGGCCACCTGTAGCATGGGCGACACCTTATCCGACTGGCCCCATCAGAAATGAAAGAATTGGCGTTCAACTACAAGAGCTTTCCGGACAAAGGCTTTTATAAGACTAGGTTCGTCACCAGGGAGCTCCAATTCTATTGTTAAGAGAAAGATGGATCAGTTACGGATCGTGCATAGATTACCGGGAACTAAACAAACTAACGGTGAAGGAACCTGTTAATCCCGATACCAAGAATTGATGACATTATTTGACAACTTTCAAGGGTCGAGTGTCATACTCGAAGATCGGACCTAAGGTCAGGTTATCACCAATTGAGGTTTGAGAAGAAGACATCTCGGAAGACTGCCTTCAGAATCGATTTGGACATTATGAAATTCCAAGTTATGCCATATGGTTTGACCAACGCACCTGCTGTGTTTATGGACCTCAGTACCGAGTGTGCAAACCTATCTGGATAAATTCAATATTTGTCTTTTTTGACGATATTTTGATCTATTCCAAGATAAAAGCAAGAGCACGAAGAGCATATGAGTTAATATTGGAGTTGTTGAAGAAAATAAGGAGTTGTATGCAAAATTTTCCAAGTGTGAATTTTGGATTTCCCAAGTACACGTTCCTTCGGTACGTGATTGATAATAAAGGCATTCCTGTGGATCCAGCAAGATCGGATCAGTTAAAGAATTGGGCATCTCCTAAGGACACCATCGGAGGATTCGTAGTTTTTAGGTCTTGCTGGGTATTATAGACGATTCATTTGAAAGGTTTTCAATAGATAGCAAAACCAATGACCAAGCTCACTCAAAAGAAGGTCAAGGTTTGAGTGGGGTGGACAAACAAGAGGCAGCGTTATAGTTATTGAAGAGAAGTTGTGTAGTGCACCAATTCTGGCTGTTGCCCGATGGAAGTTAAGTTTTTATCGTATATTGCGATGCTTCGGATCAAGGGTTTGGGCGCTGTGGTGATGGCAAAGGGAAAGTTATTTCTTATGCATCACGACCAGTTAATAGATCCATGAGAAGAACTTATATACTCATGATCTGGAAACTTGGAGCGTAGTGTTGCCTCTGAAGATTTGGAGGGCACTATCTGTATGGTAACAATGTGTACGGTGTTTACTGATCATAAAAGTTTATCTGCATATTCTTAATCAGAAGGAATTGAACATGAGACAACGCCGATGGTTAGAGTTGCTTAGTGATTACGATTGCGATATTCGTTATCACCCAGGGAAGGCAAATGTCGTTGCTGATGCTTTGAGCAGGAAAGAACGGGAACCACCGTTAAGAGTTCAAGCTTTAGTCATGACTATTAGCTTGGATCTTCCTAAGGCAATCTTGAATTGCTCATAACTGAAGGCACGAAAAACCAAAAACATCAAGAATGAGGATGTTGGAGGTATGCTGATTGAAAATGCTAAATATCCAGAGGCAATTAGAACGGAAAAGTTGGAACCTCGTACGGATGGAACCCTATGCCTCAATGGCAGGAGTTGGTTACCTTGTTATGGCGATTTGTGGACTGTGATCATGCACGAGTCCCACAAGTCGAAGTATTCTATCCATCCAGGTTCCGAGAAACTGTTTCAGACGTAATAGAAGCTATTTTGGTGGCCCAATTTGAAAGCTGACTTCGCACCTATGTTAGCTAGTGCTTGACCTGTGCTAAGGTATGGACCCGAAATCAGAGTCAATCGAGTTTGTTGGTACAACCCGAGATACCTTAATAGAAGTGGGAAAAATATCACGATGGATTTTGTCACAAAGCTTCCTAAGTCATCACAAGGGTATGACACCATTTGGGTAATCGTTGACCGTCTTACAAAGTCCGCAATCTTTATACCCATGAAAGAAACTGACCCTCTGGAGAAACTAGCGAGAATGTACCTAAAGGAAGTAGTAACAAGGCATGGAATACCGGTCTCGATTATTTGTGATCGTGACCCTAGGTTCGCATCAAATTTCTGGAGGTCACTTCAGAAAGCTTTGGGTACAAGTTTAGATATGAGTATGGCATATCATCCGCAAACTGACGGACAATGATAACGACGGAGAACCATTCAAACTCTCGAAGATATGCTTAGAGCTTGTGTGATTGACTTTGGAAATGGTTGGGCTTAAAATTTGCCAATTGGTCGTGTTTTCATAAATAACAGTATCTGCTAGCATTAAGGGCTGCACCCTTTTTGAGGACTTTCTACGGTAGAAAAATGTCGTTCGCTGTTTGTTGGTGAGGTTGGAGAAGTTCAACTCACCGGTCAGAGATTACGTACAAGGACGACTGAGAAAATCATTCAAGTTAAGCAAAGATGCAAGACTCTCGTGAAAGGGCAAAAGGCTACGACTGATTTGATAGATAGCCGATGGAGTTTGAAGTTGGAGATTAAAGTTGATGCACAAGGTTTTGCCTTGAAAGGGGTTGTTCGTTTTTGGCAAACGGGGGGAAATTAAATCCCAGTTTTGTTGGAACTTTTCAAGGTAATATAAGGGGTTGGAGACGTTTCATAATGCTCGATCTTCTGAGGAGCTGAGCAGAGTTCATAATACATTTCACGTGTCCAACTTAAGAAGTGTCATGCCGACGAACCTTAGCCGTTCCGTTGGACAGAATTCATTTGCATGAAAGCTTCTGTTTGTCGAGAAAAACTATGAGATCACAGATCGTGAAGTCTAATTGGTTGAAGCGAAGACGTTTTCCCATTGTCATGGTTCGATGGAATCCAAGACGAGGTCCAAGTTTAATGGAACGCGGAAGATCAATTCCGGAAGAAATTACCCACATTGTTCTCAAAGACGGGCACGTCGTCAAGTGCTGAGTCTTATTCCTTGAGGATAAGGCTCAGCTAACCGGGGGAGGAGGGGGGGTCTTAACTCCTCGTGTTTTAGGTCATTGATGAAATTATGTAAATTCTCAATTTATTTTTTAGGGTTTTCGCGTTTGCTCTTATACCCGTAAACGTTAAGTTAAATCGCGTACAACTAAAAATGAACATTCATGTAAACGGGCATTAAACGATTAAATGTTTACTCATCAAGCATGTGTTATATGATTTATTATAACGGATAATAATAACTTTGTTCATTCTTATTTTTATTGGCTACGTAATTAAAATGCATTACGTTGCACAATAATAACGCGTTTCGGCTTCCCGGAAGCACCAAAAACCTAACCAAGCTTAATCGAATACCCACGATTTACACCCAATACCTCATATATTAAAAGTTAACATCACATATATGTACTATGGTGGCCCGAAATTTTTAAAGTTATGTCCAGGACTTTTCAAACTTGCTAATAATCTAGATATTTTAATGATCATAGGGAACATCTCTTACACCATGAACCACTTGGCAAAATTTAACCTTGTGCAAGGGTTAGAAAGTAACCATGGTTAGGTTAGTTAGATATTTGACTTTAAATAGAATACATGTACTATTCCTTTATAGTCTACTTAACAAATCATGTTTCTTCTCTGTGCTCTATCAAACCCATGGCATATCTACATAATATTAATCCATACAATTTTTTATATACTATCCATACAAACCCTTTGAACATCAAACCTAAGACTACTAAGGTTTTGCAACCATTGGTAGTTCATCATTTGCAAGGATTAAGGAAGAAAAAGGGAGATTAGGGTTTCAAACCTAATCTAGGGTTTATAAGCTTGTAAGCTTTGGTTTTGAGTCTAAACACGGGTTTAGCACTTATTTCTCATCTCATACATTATCACTAAGGTCTTCCTAATTCCTTTATACTTTTATTTCTTATGATTTTATGTGTTATATGTTAAATATGGCCATAATCACCTAATAGACTTTTTATTAAGTAAAAATGAGTTCTTACTTATGTTTATGTTTTTATGTACTTATTCTTATGTCATATGGTTATATATATCATGGAAAAGTAAATATAAAAGTATGTTAACATATGGTTTAAGTATAAACATGTTTAGGTTAAAATTAGGGTTTTATAAGATTTCTTAATCTTCACATATGAAAATAATGGAAAGTAAATTATTAAACTTGTTACAATGAATTTATAAGGACTATGGATGATCATGGACATTAATATAATAAGTATCATTATGTTACATTATAAGATTATTAGGGTTTCTATATTAATCTACTAAATTAAATAATACATAAAACAAGGTTTTTATAAAGATATATACATGAATACTTAGGGGCTGTTTTAATTCGAATTTTAGACAGTAGGTTTTGATATAATATAATAATAATACGTCTCGTGACGATTCCAAAATGATAAGAAACTCGAAAAACCGATTTATAACGAAAAAGATACGTTAATTACGAGTTTACGACTATAAATACTTTTATAAAACTATTTTTATAAAAGTTACTATTCATTACAGCAACTTTTATTTTTAAAACATCTAAAATATGATATAACTTTTAATTACGAGATCGTACTCGAAAGAATCGCTAAAAACGGAACTATAACGAATAAACTACGAAGTTTACGATAATTAAAGTTTATAAAAGTAATTTTATAAACTATGAACAGTAAAAGTACTATTCATCAGCGGACCCAACTTTATAAAATATAATACATCTTTTAATAACAAAGACGTACTCGAAGGAATCACTAAAATCGGGATTAAAACGAATAAGTTATTACGATTACAAGTTTAAGCTAATTAAAACTAAAAACGAGTATATAGCTGTTGTGAATAGTAAAACACTATTCATCGCAGAATATCAAAAACTTGAAAATGTAATATTTTGATCACTCGTCTTACTACGAAGACGTGGACGTAAGAAACGCGAGCAACAGGCTTAAAACGACCAAATTAGGTCATTTTTACGAAAAGTATATTTATAAACGTTTTCACTTTATAAATATTATTTTACTAAAACGATTAGTCGGTGATTATGCTATATAGAATATTGAGTGGTTATCAAAGTGCTATAATACTTGGGTGTTTCATAATGTGGCCTTTCGGATGACGTATCGACGGTTGTAGGATTTACGTTTTAAAGTGTCCTAACTCCTGTACGCCTTGTCATGATCTCTTTAATTATGTTTGCCCGGAAGCTTAGTAGTGTGATTGTAAACAACTAATAAGATTGTATTCAATGCTTATTAATTAAAGTACTCAGAACTTATACCGACCTTAATTTATTTAGTTGCTTTATCGTACTGCGTGACGTTTATCTGTGATTATTGGACTATCGTACTCAAGGTGAGTTCATAGCCCCAAATTTTTACAGTTTTAGGATTTACTATTTTTAATTCGGGGTGAGAACATGACTTTGTTTTATAAATTGGACGCAGTGTTTTAAATATATTGATTATGTGTTTTCCTAAGTAGCGATAAACCCTCCTGAGCCCATTTATATGAACGTCCAATTGCATAGATGTATTGTGAATTGCATTATGTGAGCGCGAATGTTTATAAATAGATTCTATTGGGGATTTAAACCTCCCCATTTGGGTGATTATGCTATCACTGGGATCAAACAGAACGTTGACCATGCTCTAGATTGGATGTTGCGGGTTACAACTTCTGTACGGCAAAATTAACTGCTCTATTATAGCATATATAGGGTGAGCTTCAGTGTCTTGAGCTTTGTTGAACAGGTAATCTGGTTTTGTGATTGTTGGAATATGTTTAACTTCAAGGGAAAGTCTTGCGGTCCATGCATCAATTTTAATCATAAACTTTGAATTCACCAACATTTTTGTTGACGTTTTATGCATTGTTTTCAGGAGGTCAAATTGGCACGAGGTGCCAACGATGCTTTGGATTATGTCTTTGGAATTGCACGTTATAGATTTATGTGAATCATGTTTTGAGAATCTATGTTATCTTTTGTAATATTAAACAAAGAATCAAGTAATGCTATAAGCTTTGTAATATGTCTTTTATATTAAATCCCAATGTATCAATTTTAAACGGAATTTTGTGGTCGTTCTTATATAAATCTTGTGTGTTGTTCTTGAAGTAACACGCCCCGGATCCTTATTCCGCTGCGACCCATTTTGGGGGTGTTACATTATGTCTCACTCGTGCAAAGCAAGCTCAGTCTACTCTGTATAATGGTCATGTACTTGTCACTACCAATCATACACCCACTGTTATACATGACTCTGAGGATACGCGTGAAATAGCTAAGATAACTAGGAAAAGAATGCTATTGAAAATGCAAAGCCCTATGTGTGTGGAAAATAAAGTTAGGATTGCCCCCCCCCCCCCCGATTACTCGAAAGAGAACCTTCTTGCAACCTTTGCTCCCCAAAGGAATCTGACCCCATAACAGATATTTTGGTCAATAGATGACAATAACAGGAAAAGGCTGAGCACCTCAGTTCTTAAACCAATTTCTGCATTGACAGTGTATCTATCCAACTAACTCCTGTAAGCTTGTCCCCAGAATTCTTCCAACTAAAGATCAATGTGAAGATTAATCTTTTTGTACTCACTTAAAAATTTTTACAAGGAATTTGACTAAACTTAAAAAAAACTAGAATACACCCCAACAGTGTTACAGAGGGGGCAAGAGGTTTTGAGCAAACAAAAGATGGATTACCTCCATAAAGTTATTCCATTTTTCAAATCTCTTTAAGAAACACTTTGTTGGAGTTCAAATGCCTCTTTATAAGAGTTAAAGAAAATGGAATTTTTTTTTAATTCAATATGGAACACGAAATGGATAAGAATAATGTAGACAAGCAATGTGATGAAATTGAAAAGAAAACCTTCTCATTGAAATATGAAGATATCTGATCTGTAATTGTTTGTCGACTCAAATGCTGATTTGGATGTGAAAAACAATCACGTTGTCTAGATCTTGAAAGCTGACATGTCTAAATTTCATGATGAGTCAAAACATATTTCATACAGGAAAGGGGATGCCTATAATTTGCAATTAAAGTATCAACATCTTCAAGAAGTTTTGATAAAAACCAAATCAACTCTCAGTGCAGGAGCTTCCTGATTCGAACTCATTCTTTAAGATCAAGAATCTGGAACATCAGATTCAAGAAAAAGGACAACGTGATTAGAAACTTGATAGATCTAGTCGCTAATGTTGAAGACAGAGTTGTGGCCTTATAATCTAAAAGATGTTACTGCTCTATTGAACAACAATGATTGCGTTAGAGCAGAACTAGAAAAGGTCAAACTACATTACAAGGAATTGTATGACTCAATTAAGATTACGCGTGCTCACTCAAGTGAAAAGACATCTACCATGTTAGATGAAATTGAGAGTCTAAAAGCTCAATTGCGAAGCAAAGAGTCTTGTTTCACTAGTGACTATGTCAAACCAAAAGTTCTTACTCCTGGCATGTATGCCATTGACGTTAAACCCCATCCCTCATCCCCTTAAGATAACATTAGGAGTTGCTCATTTAAAACTTATTCAGCACATTTAGGAGAGTGTAGGAAATAGTTAGGAGATTGTAGAGGAAGCTAGAGTGGTTTAAACCACAGATATGCACTGATAGGCTGCCAATACAATTAGCTATCTTCATGAATTGTTAGAAATATGTGATGGTACTTGCCAAAAAGTTTCGATGAAAGAGATAACAAGGCTCCCTTTACCCTGTACTAGAAAAAGCCAAGTACTTTTAGTGATAATACCAGGATCTTTCATCTAGCAACTACACAGAAACTCGAAGTGCACAGAAAAGTTCAACAACTAATGTCCATGCGATTATTTTACAGGAGTAAACTTTCTTCTGATGCTAGGGATCAAAGCCTAAAGCATATACAAAGAAAAATAGGATCCCGCCCCCCCCATGCATAAGACTGAGAATAAGAGTAAGTAGAAGACACCCTAAGACTAATAGTCAGTGATGGACAAATGTGAATCGGGTTTGCTTCTAGCATTAGCTCTAAGCGTGTTGTAATTAATTCGAATTTCTGAATCAGTGTGCAAAAACGTGTAACAAAGGGTTTAAACTCTGCAAGTTCATGAAATGTGTGTGGTAATGTCTTGAAGTCTATGAATGCTACCCCGCTGTTATAAAATTGTCTTGAATACAAATGGAAGGATCTGGAAACCAAAAGGCAAACTGTCTGACTAACAGTTTGAACAAGACCAAGCAGGTTTGGAAAGCAACGGGCAAACTATTTGCTAATGTTGGTTATCAATGGAGATCCACAAGAAAGAAAGTCGCCTTAGGAAAACTTAATTGTGGTTATCAATGGAGACCCACAGGAAAGAAATTTGCCTTAGGCGAACTGTGCCCTTTAACTAAGCTTTCTGTGCAATGTTCTATCATAACTGCTAACCACCAGGACCCCAACAAAAATTAGGGAACTGAAATTCCAAACTCTCCACACTCGTCTGTTTTCAAATGCAGGTTAGGCTGTTCAAAACATATGACGGGGAATCGTTCAAAGCTCAAGAACTTTGTGGAAAAGTTCATCGGGTCAGTCAGATTCGGGAATGATCACTTAGGAGCTATCATGGGTTATGGAGATTATGTTATGGTTAAAGTGTGAATCTCAAGTGTATTACTACGTGGAGGACTTAGGACCACAATCTATTCGCTGTAGGCAACTTTTGTGTTTTTGGATCTTGAAGTTGCCTTCAGAAAGCATACTTGCTTTGTTCGTGATATTAATGGTACTGACATACTTAAAGGTAGTCGTAGCACCAATTTGTACACGAGATCGATAATGAGATGATGAGTCTTCTCGATATGGCTTGAAGTCCAAAGCCTCAAGTCAAATTCATGGTATGTGCATCGTCGTTAAAACCATTTTAAACTTTGGCAAATATAAGATCTTGCTCGAAAAGATCATTTCTTTGCTCAGCCTGTGAGAGATTGGAAAAAAGCCAAGAAGTTCTCCCACAGACCAAAGATCTGAAAATAACAAATAAGGAAGTTCTTCATACCCTTCACTTGGATCTGTGTGGTCCAGTTGAGAGGTCCAGAGTATTAAAGGGAAGAAATACATCTTAGTCATCATGGATGACTATTCAAGATTCACATGGGTAAAGTTTTTGAGGTCAAAGGATGAAACTCTAGAGTTTGTCATCAACTTTCTTAAGCAAATGCAGGTTGGCCTAAACAAAACAGTCAGATTCATCCGCACAGATAATGGAATGGAATTCGTCAACCAAGTTATGTCTGAATACTATGAAGGTGTTGGCATATTTCATCAAAAGTCTGTTCTGAGAACTCCTCAACAAAACGGCGTTGTCGAAAGACGTTCTCAATCGTTAAACTTGTGGAAGAACATGTACTATGATGATTTCTCAAATGCTCCATGTTTCTATTGGGCAGAAGCTGTTGTACTGCTTGTTAACCTAGAAAACAGATCACTTCATATCATACTCGTTCATAACAAACCCTTATGAGCTTAACTTGATATAGAGCCTGAATATTACATTTTTACGAGTATTTGGTGCTATGTGATAATCCCTAATATGATTGCGATGATCTAGGGATAATTTCAAGCCAAAGCTGACCTTGGGGATTTTCGTTGGGTATGCTCCCTTGTAGGATGGCTATAGAATCTACAACAAGAGAACTCGTCGATTAATGGAAACAATTCACGTCACATTCGATGAGATGGATCAGAAGATGGCTCCTGTACGCATAAGTTCAGGACCCGAGCCTTTCATCATGACCCCTGGACAACTCAAATCAGGGCTCGCTCTAACCGATAAAGAGCTGGAGATGTTATTTCAACCAATGTTTGATGAACACCTTGAACAATCTCGAGTCAATGAACCAGTACCTTCTGCTACTGAAATTAACGCTCAAGTTGTTCCACCAGGTACATCTTTGTCTACAACGATTGCTCAAGATGCACCGTCGACAAGTGCTTCATCGTCAACATCCGATATTCATCATCCAGTCCAACATCAAGAAATTGCAGAAGAACCCACTCACGAAGACACCCCAATCAATCACGATGTTCTTCATCCTTCACATAACCTTGTTACTGGAGATCCAGGTTCGGCACAATCATCATCTGGGAATGTTAATTCAGCGGAACCCAACCAAGTTAATTACCCACCAGATCATCTCAGAAGATGGACCAAAGATCATCCTCTGGATAACATCGTTGGCAATCCCTCTCGTCCTGTATCTACCAGAAAACAGTTAGCATCCGATGCTTTATGGTGCTGTTTCCATACGGAACTGTCCAAAGTCGAACCCAAGAACTTCAAAATGGCCGTGATAGAAGACTGCTGGTTTCAAGCCATGCAAGATGAAATTCACGAATTTGATCATCTTGAAGTATGGGAATTAGTACCTCGTCCAATCTATGTTATGGTTATCGCTCTCAAGTGGATCTACAAAGTGAAACTTGATGAATATGGTGATGTACTGAAAAATAAAGCTCGGTTGGTTGCAAAGGGATATCGTCAGGGGGTAGCATTGATTTGAAGAATCGTTTGCTCCAGTTGCACGAATTAGAGGCCAACAAAAATCTTCATTGCCCAATGCCGCAACAAGATATTGATCTATTATCAAATGGATGTCAATACTTGCATTTCTGAATGGTGATCTGCAAGAGGAAGTCTTTGGTCAGTCAACATGTAGGATTTGAAGATCCAAGAAAAATCCTTACTCACGTCTATGTCTGGATGAAGGCTACTTTATGGGCTAAAGCAGGCACCAAGGGCGTGGTATGACACACTCTCAAAGTTCCTGTTGGCCAACAATTTCTTCAAGGGTGCCGTGGATCCAACGTTATTCACACGCAAATCAGGCAAACATATTCTACCTTGTTACAATATAACGTAGTTGACTACATTTTTGCCCAATAGACCTTAATGCGTGTAACATATTTTTCTAAGGAGATGAGCTCCAAATTTTTAGTGTCGATGATGGGACAATATGTCGTTTTTCTTAGGACTACAAGTTTCTCAAAGTCCCCGGAGGCATCTTTATTAACCAAGCAAAATATGCTCTCGAAACCTTAAAGAAATATGGAATGGATCTCTCTGACCCTGTCGATACACCAATGGTGGATCGATTGAAACTGGACGAGGATCTCATGGGGATTCCAGTTGACCAAACTCGATTCAGAGGAATGGTTGGCTCCCTTATGTACCTTACAGCCAGTAGACCCGACCTTGTATTCGCCGTTTGCATGTGTGCTAGATATCAGGCTAAGCCTACCAAAAAGCACTTTAAAGCTATCAAACGTCTTTCGATACTTGAATGGAAACCATCTAACTTGGGTCTTTGGTATCCGAAGACAAAGCCTGTCACTAACAACTTATGCAGATGCGGATCATGCGGGATGTCAAGATTCAAGAAGAAGTACGTCGGGAAGTGCTCAGTTTCTTGGAGATAGATTGGTTAGCTGGTCATCAAAGAAGCAAAGAAGCACGGCAATATCAACTACAGAGGCTGAATACATCGCCATGTCTGGATGTTGTGCTCAAATCCTTTGGTTGCGATTCATAGCTCATAGACTACGGATTTGACTTCATAAAATTCCTCTCTTGTACAGTGATAAAACAAAAAAGTGCTATTGCTCTTTGCGTAACAACGTCCAGCACTCTGTCTAAACACATTGTTATACGGCACCATTTCATCCGAGAGCAAGTGGAAAATAGAGTGGTTGAACTCTACTTCGTGGAAGAACTGAATTTATCAACTTGCAGATATTTCTCACCAAAGCATTACCAAGAGAACGGTTCGAATTTCTTCTTCCACGCCTAGGCATGAAGAGTTTGACCCCTGAAACTCTCAGACGTCTTCAAGAAGGAGAGGATGAGTAAACAAAATGCCTTCGTGTATCCTTTGTGCATAGGTCTAACTTGTTAAAAAAAAATTGTTAATTAATTAATTAAAAATTATTATTAAATAATATGTATTTATATATATATATATATATATATATATATATATATATATAGATAATCTTTATATATATTTTATTTATATATTAATAATAATAATTCTTTCATATGTATTTTTAAATTATCTTTATCTTACTTAGGAAATATTTTAAGTCATTTGGAATTCCTAAAAGGCTTGCAATTACTTCAAATTGCAACCCGGTTTGATGTCTGGGCATGGATTACTTTATATCCATGCTTTATGGGAGTATAGTAAAACAATGGTGATGGTGGAGCTGTTCGCCTGATCTTTTCATCTCAATCAACGACTACAGCTCTTTCAATAGAAACCGGGTCGTTGTTTGAGGGGGAGAGTGAATGTGAAAAAATCTAAGGGGTTCTAAAAGACTGTTGGATGCTATGAAAGTGTAATTATAAGATGGTTGTTGTATTCTAATCGTTTTAGTTTTAATATTTGAAGGAGAGTATATTTAATTTTAACTCAAGGTCCAAAGTTTTATACGTGTTGTAATGTTTAGGGTTTAAAAGCTTTTGCCTCTTTGTTTCTCTAGCCTTATTAACCAATAGGGACTAAGTGGCCAACTGCTATCTTAGAAAATGACCTTAGAATATACTTTAAAACAAAAAATAAAAGAAAGTGGAAAACCTAAGGGACTGAATCTGCCAAACTTTCTAACATTAGGGAGTATAAAAGAGGCGGCGGTTGGTCTCAATAGGTCAAAACCTTCTCAAATCCAGTCAACGACAAAACCACCACTAACTTTCACGCATCTCGCTGCTAAGAACAAAGCCAAACTTATCCTTGATTTCCAGTGTTTCTTGCAAAGGTTGTTATCGATCCTTAACTATATCATTTTTTCCTGTATGTTTATCAATGGAATCGAATGATAACACATTTAAAAAGTGTAAGAAAAATATAGATCTAAGGGGTCGTTTTAGATGAAAATGCAATGTAGTGTTGTAAGGTGTGATTTTGTTGCTGGGAATTGATCTAAGGTATATATTTTATAAGTATTGATGTTCGGTGAATTTCTATCCCCAAACAATAGTGATGATCTGCCCTGATGTTTCTTAACGGCGGGTTGACTTTTTAGAAAATAAAAAGCCTATGGGTATGATGGAAAGGATGGGTAGTAATATGTTGTCTTAATGCGTAGGTGCCAGGAATGCGATTAGGTGTGATTTAGTTTTGACAAAGGGAGGTGCGGGGTTTGTATTTTACGAAATTCTGTCCGCAATGGCGAGTTGCTTTGGTTATTGGTGGCAGACGTTGGGTATTTTAATAATTCTTTTATAACTTACTCAACCCGCTGGTTCATATGGCGGGTTGATTAACAGCGAGTTGCCTAACGGCGGGTTGACTAACAGCGAGTTGCCTAACGGCGGGTTGATTCCAAAGCGTGGTTGCACTAACGGGGGGTTTGATTCTCAGCGAGTTGCCTAACGGGGGTTGACCTCAGTGAACGTAGCTAAAGGGGGTTGACTCACAGGAGTTGTCGTATGGCGGCGTTGGCAAACAGCGGGTTTGACTAATAGTGGGTTGACATAATTTTCTATTATTTTATTCCAAAAGGTAATACGCTTTGTCTCTCGGCGGTTTGGTCGAATATTTTTTATTTATTAAAATATTCAACCCGCCCTTTTTCAAATGTAATTCATGGCGGTTTAGTGACTTCCTCGCGGCGGTTTGCTCAATTTCCTCCTAACGGCGAGTTGGCATTCTGCCTGGCGGCGGTTTGGGCTAAGTTTCTTTTTTTTGGCCCATTAAGAACAATAATCTATCATGCCCCCTTTCGACATGACCAGTTGCTTTTCTCAAACCCCATCGGGCATAGTTCTACACAGTAATTGAAACTGTTGGATAATTCTGGCATCCTGGGTATCCTCAAAAGTAGATTTTCATCAAACCAGAGTTACTCTGTTTTTTTTTCAATAGTGGATATTGACTGACTTTAATCAATGCTCTAAAGTTTCCTCTAACTTCATTTCTCTGCAATGTTTTGTCTTGTTGTTAAATTACTCTTTTTGCAGAATACCGTGGCAGAACAAAATGTTCCCACTCAAACCTCCTACAAGAAAGTTATGAGCAGATTGTACCTCGCTCTCAGTGGTTACAAATTGGGAAAAGCAAACTACTTTTCAATGCACAAAAAGTTTTTAAAGAACCCCATCTTTCGTTATCAGTGGACATCCTGAGTAATACCAAATTCTTCCAAGCATTCACTGCTCAGCTAATGATCTATGCTATCTACCATGCAACAGTTCTGGTAATACAATGAAAATATAACGCGATGTCTAGGGTTTATAGTTGTCATGTTGATGAATATGGTTCGATCTAAGTGCTGATCTTCTCAGAAAGGCATTAGCAATTACTCCCTGTCATCCCAGCTCAACCGTTTGATGTTACCTCCATCCTGGTAACACTGTGATTGATTTTTTAATGAGCTGGGGTAGCCTGAACCTGTAAGAAAATGGTCTCCAATATACGTGTTGAATTATGCTGTATTAACCATGGAGAGCAATTCTAAACCTTAAATTACCAGATTAGAGCTTGACAGAAAGACCTTCTGGCTAGTGACAAACCCAGGACACCCAGTTCTGCAAATGCTTAGGGAATCGTCAATCAAAACTATTGTTGATATGCAGCAGCTGATTTGGGAGAGTTTAATCATGGGATCCAGACATTTTTCTCACACAAGCAGTTTACAAAGCCAGTCTGAAGAACCAAAGAAGAAAGTAACTTCATCTCCTCATTCCTTATGGACGGTTTTCCAAGGTGATAATCTTCTATGGCATGCAATAACAACATCCTCGAACGTCCTGATTATGCTGTTCATTAATACTGGAGATTGACTTTATATTAGGAAAATCTCAAGTTTTTCCCTAATGGTGAGTCAGTTGAAGTGTTTGGTATGTGCAATTCCGATCCCTGATAACTAAATCCATTCCAATCCTCGTATTATCCCATGTATCTAGAAATGGATTGCTGAGAATATCAAAGAAAACCCCTCTCAAGAAAGTGCAAGACGTGCAACCTGGCAACAAAGCGTGCTACACCCAAAAAGCCCAAAACCACCACACCGTCAAACAATCCAAGCCAGCTCCTTTGCTCTGCAATAGAAACATTCCAAGCGTAAGCTTCCTCAGAAAGTTAGAAAAGGGAAAGCCTACTTTCCATTTGTTAACGAAGGCTGATTGAAGCTCTAACAAGAAATCTATTCCTCAAGTAGAAGGTGATGATCATGATCTCGGAACTGGCTAAAGAAGTGAGTTTGGATGAACAATCAAGAAAAGAGAAGGAGAGGTGATGATGCTGCATGAACGAAGCTATTAAGCTTAGCCTTGGATCCAGCCTTTCTTGCAACATGGTCGGGGCACCTGTTGGAGGAGTAATGATCAGGGAATACAGTATCTGATATAACAATTCCAAACTGCATGAAGTATGTGGGCAAGGGAAAGGCGTTTGTAACTGAAGAACAATGAGTCATTCCCTGGTCTATCTTTTTTTATGTCAAGGAAGAAAAGAAACTTCTGATCAGTTTTATCCTTATTAGGCGTGATCAAAATCCTCATGTATTCGACAACTGTTCCATCTTCTCAACCCTGGAAGATGACACATCAGAGAAAGTAATCCTATGAATCTTCATCAACGTCTGATTCAGAAAGAAACTAAAAGTGAAACAAGAAGCCGCTGCTCCTTAAGGTGACAAGATCAAGGTGAATAAGACAAGTTTATACAGTAACTCATTCAAGGGAGTAAGCATTCTGTATCAGACCCTGAAAATGCTCTATGAGCATCTGGCTGGACCTAGACCTGAGACCCATGAAAGAAGGGGGGGGGGGGGGGGGGAACAGGATGGTTCAGGACTCTGGAAAATTCCCTTGTGTCTCTTGCTGGTCCAAACCCTGTGTACATAAGATGATGAATTCCTCGCTACAGGCCTACCAAAGGTTATGATAACCTGAAGCTCATACAGCTACGAACGTGGCTTCGTTGATAAACCGAAAGTCATTCTAGGTTTATTTGTGGTTCTATGTCTTCCATGAAAAAATCTCGATGACTTTATAGCTTTGGGATTCAATTTCTTTAGATAAACCTAAACGAAGATTGATCAGGAGAAATCTAAAGTTAGAGAGGAGGTTCTGATTCCAACCATACACGATCCTAGTCATCAGTAGTAACGTCAACTCCTCCAGTGATTGCTCCCTTCACAGATGTCTCATCTACTAAGCCGTCATCACTGGTCACAACTCCTCCAATCAACACAGAAGCTACAACAATCACCACATCTCTCCCAGAGATCACTCCATTCATCGCCCTTCAGCTAAGAGTGGCAAGATTGGAGCAAGAGATGTCTGAAGTAAAGAAGACTGATCACTCGGCTGATGTTTTGGCTTCAATCAAATCCCAAGTTCCTACGGCTGTTGATAAATATCTAGGAACAAAACTTGATGATGCTCTCCTTAAGATTCTTGAACGACACACTGCAGATTTAATCGAGAAATACTCTGTGCTGCCTGGCCCAGAGTCTGTCAAGAATCAAGAATCAGAAAAGAGTCCGAAGGAGATTATCAGAGCCAAAAAGGAACAAGATGAGGAGAAACAAGATTCAACTTACTCCATCAGGTCAACTGATAAAGTTGATCTTGAAGAATTTGATCTAAAGAGTGCTCTCTTCAATCACATGAATAAGAACAAGTCTGCCAACAGAAATACTGCCAACTACCATCTATACCATGCACTTATGGAAGCTTTGATAACAGATGAAGATGCCATGGATAAGGAAGTTGCAGACAAGGTTAAAGACCACAAGAGAAAACATGATAGTGATGATGATGAAGACAATGATGATGATGAAGGCCCTTCAGCTGGATCAAACCAGGGTAAGTCATCAAAAAGGAGAAGACACGATTCAGGTGCCTCTGGTTCAGCTCAACCTCCTAGAAAAGATGATGAGCAAAGTTCAAAGAAACCACGGGAGTCTGATGCATCTGCTTCCAAACAACATCCGGCTCTCACCTCAACTGGATGGCAGATCACTGACACAAGAGATGCTGGTGCTGACTCTTTGATGCACAGATCTGATCCCGAATCAGATCATTCTGAACAATCTTCAGATGACATTCCAATGCAGGATGAAAGGAATGACTCATATATGGAGGACAATGATAACGCTCACATTCCCAAGGTGTCGACCACTACGTGGTTTAAGCCGATTCCTGAAGGCGAGAGACCAGCCACACCTGAACCAGAATGGACCATTCCCCCGAATGATTTCCCGGAACCAGAGAATAACTGGGCAAATACATACGCCACAACGTATAAAGTTCCTGAGGAGAACAAGCTTCAAAGGAAGACGTATGATATTGGGTCATTCATCAAATGGTTCTGCAGACGAACAGGAAAGAAGAAGCTCTGCAAAGCTGATTTAGAAGGTCCAGCTTTCAACCTTGTTAAAGCCTTTCATAAGAACAGCGTCTTCCTTCAATATCAAATGGATGAATGCCATAAGCTGCTGTCAAATAAGGTTGATATGAGTAATCCTGAGGGTCATCAAATTCTGCGAAATATATATGAACCACTGCCCTTAGGAGGACCACCAGGTCAGGTAACTATTCAACCACAATTCTTCTTCAATAAGGATCTGGACTATCTTCTGACAGGTGACAAAGAGCGAAAAATTGCCTTATCCATATCCAAGCTCAAAGCCGCTCGTTACCTAGACTTTGGCCTTGAAGAATTAGTTCCATCTTTGTGGGTTGAAAGTGAACGCGATTATGACATCAGTGCGGTCTATGGCATCACTCACTGGTGGTTTAGAAGAAAGGAATTCTACATCAACAAACACAGTGAGCCCTCTGATCGTGAAGCAGTCAGATCGCAGATGCGAATTCTCAGTGTGATCAGTGTCAAAGTGTTTGAAAAATATGGATACAACTATCTAAGAGAGATAATTCTTCGCCGAGCTGATTACCAAGAATACAAGATCTCGGAAAAGGATTTCAAAAATCTTCATCCAAATGATTTTGAAGATCTGTTCCTACTCAATATTCAAGAAAAGCTCAACCATCTCCCCAAGACAGACAAGACTAGTCTTCACACGGCAGTCAACATGTGGATAAGAAACCTGGTGATCAGGAATCGTGTGGGAGACTTACAGCTCGGGATTGAAAGTTACCAAACAAAGATCAACCTTGAACGTCCTAATTGGGATGCAGCCGACTATTACTTCAAAGAAGACTATACGATCGTCCCTAAGCCAAGAGCAGTTGTCTACAGAGACAGAAATGATCAAAGAAAGAAGTTGAGAGGCTAAATGAGCTACACAAGTTTAGTGATGGGGACCTTGACGAGAGTAAATGGAAAAACTAGGACCAAATGTTAAAGAATTTCATCTGAGTACGAGTACAATAAGGGGATAAACAAGTGAATGGTCCAGAGGATGACAAAGGAAGAAGCAAAGACTTCACACTGCAATCGAGAAAATACTACGATCAGAAGGATCTATCCGAAGTCTAGAAAGCTTTTTGGAGGAAGAATAGAGAAAATTGATGAACAGTCTGGATCAACAGAACAAACGTGACACATCGTCGTTACAAATCAAAAAGGTCAACTTTTATTTCTTATTGTGAATAATATACCTTGTACATCAGTAAGTAGTTAATCTTTTGATGATGAAGTGTAGGAGTAATTTATATCCCTCAACGATTGAGGGGGAGCAGTTAGATGTTTCTTACACGTCTTGCGAATTAAGACCATACTTTTCTCTCAAATTTTAATAACATATTAAATCAATTGATATCCCAAATGTCAAAAAAGGGGTTTAAAATTTTAGATAAGGGGACAATGTGATTAAAATATGTGTATAATAGATAACTGTGATTATTAGGAAACTCATGATACTTCCGCCCAAACGTGCTAAACAATTTCGAATACCGAAGCACATTTTGAGGGGGAGCGTTTCTGAAAAATGTCAAAAACAATCGAGGTACTAAACGCTTTGATATTTATATCGTAAGTACCTTAATTTAATTTTCAATCGGTTTTATGGAAAGGAGAACTGCACCAAAAGACCGACCATGTATTTTACTTAATTGGAGTAATAAGGTTGGTAAGGTTAGGTACTATTCCTAATGATCCAGCCATAACCAGAGGGATCTACCCAGGGACAATCCACTAGTTAGTGTAGAAGTCCTTAGGTATGACATGAAAAAGGAGTAAAAGCGAGAATAAGGGAAAAGTGCCGATTGAGATGGAGCTAGTACTAGGAATAAACCCAACAATGTACTAGTCATGAAGTCCTCGGTAAGGAGCACTGATGGGGTTGAAGAATTAAAAGGAATCGTAAAGATAAAGGGTGTAAAGAAAGAAGCCCTCCATTCACTTAGGCAGAAACCGGGTCGAATTCACTATGCTGCCAAGAAACACTAAGATGATTGCTGACATTGAAGATCGGCATCATGGACCCAGTGATTTGCAATAGCACAACCCTCCCTAAGCCTACTACACAGAATCTGTTCAAAAGATTTCTGTTTCATTTCTCACAAGACAAAACACTTATTTATTGACTTTCTCACATCCGAGTTATTGATATTGAACAGTGGCATTGCTCCACCTACAAGGGGCTCCAGCCTCCAGATTACTAAAAACCAAAAACCCTATTGAGTCTCAAGCCAAGAGAGGGGATCAATTTCAATTAATCTCGTTAGGAACACATATATCCCATTCTCTTGTTTTTTCACACACAATGGAAACAAGTCAATCCTAAGATCCTACCATTATCCTTGTGATATTTGCCTAACATCTGATGAAAACGATAGTTTTTTTCACAATGAAATGGAAATCCCTGCTAGGAGCCAACCTCAAACAAGCCTAGGTAGGTGACTGTGCGATTCTACAAGAATCAACTTGTGTCAACTGGAAAGAAACAATGGGAGCGATTCTGTGTGAATCAAACTTGTTCCAGTATAAGAATTTGACGGTTAATTTATCATTTGGACAAACAAATCAAAACTCTCGACTACACGTGTACAAAATTCTTTATACGAGAAGAAACACTTAGACTGTCTTTCAAATCAATTTTCCTCTTTATTACTAACTGTTTCATTACAGATATCTTAACGATGAAGATGGAGATGGAAATTCCCAGTTCCTGAGGATGTCCAAATAAATAACCGAATGCCAAGACACGACCAACACTTGTTATGAAAGATAAGAAAAGACCGTCATAAAGGTGACAAAGCTTCCGCAAACTCTGATGTCATGTATTCATTCACAAGTGCACAAGATGGCGATCCATTACAAGATGATGTAAGATTATGTTTGGGCGATGATCTCAAGAAAGCTCAAGATCACAGTCAAAGACAAGCGTAAGATGAATCAAAAGATCTCTACCCCAAATGTACAAGATATTAAATGTCCACGAGCTAAAGACTGAAGTGATTAAGTTTGGTATTATCAGGGGTGACCTCCCTTAAATGGGGGAGATTGTTTAATATTAGAAAAAGACTCGGTCACCCCGTGTATTTTACTATTTATTATAGCCTCGTAAGTTTAATAGTTAAATAGTACGAATTTTCGGTATAAGTCGGGTACAAATAACCCGGTATATTGTAATTAATATATAAGCCATCATTCCAACATTGAAGAGGTGCTAGTCATTATTTTCCATTTACAAAGAAACACATTTTCTCTCTCTAGAATATTCTCTCTAGTGTTTCTCTCTTTAGAAACTAGCTAAATCCAAGAATCGACCCCGTGTTATGATATAGGATATACCACAGGAATACGGCATGAGATTTATGCTAGCACCAAGGTCAGCTAAAGCATTACATGAGAAAGATTTGTTAAAGTTACGTGGAATG
>BQNB010028628.1:0-56480 GCA_026074375.1 Tanacetum coccineum
TAAACCCGCAAATTTTTAAAAAAATGGACCAAAAGTGTTATACCCTGTAAAGATAGTGGACCAAAATTGTAGTTTTCTCTAATATTTAATACCCGAAACACTAGTAATAGGAGATGTCCATAAATCAGAATGGATAATATCAAAAGGAGCCTTAACAATAGTTTCTGAAAGTGAGAAAGGAAGCCTCACGTGTTTGCCAAGCTGACAAGCATGGCAAAGCACGGAAGACTGTGTCAGCAAACAGTTCAACATAACAACATAAGGGCAGGAGGGGGTGGTGGTGTATTCGAGTTTGTCATGGCAGAGTGATGAGTTCGACTGTTAAATCGAGGTGAGGTTTGATGATTTAGGGTTTTGGGGATCGGCTATGAAGGCCTGATACCATAGGATACATATAGAATACATATATAGTGTGCATAATGGGCCTAACCTAGTTACATACAAATACAAAGAAGGACATCGGCCGTATAGACTGTTAACACAAAATGCATGTTTTCTTTTTAAGCGACATACCAAATCAAACATTCGTGATATTATCACTTCTCTCAAACAACGGACACATAGCATAAAAAATAAAAATTTAAAACTTCCTACAGATAATCTAAACTATTTATAAAAATCAAATTAATGTTCTTACAATTTTTAAATACACTATAAATATATGAGGTCCTCTTATACTCCTACATTTTAAGAAACAAATCTCGATCACACAAATCATTTGATATAATGAACAAAATCATACATTAAAAAACATCCACTTTCATCTCTTCTACCCTTATTTTTTTAATTAAAACTCAATTTCACTCCTTTTTTTAAAATTACATATCTTAATAACCGTAAACCGTTAACCTACATATATTACACTATCGTGACAAGTATTTAATTATCTTTTAATAGATGGGCACTTTCATATACTTTCGGCTTTTTTTTTAGTTTTTTAGTTTTTTTTCTTGGTGCAGTATTTTGCTTGATATGTCACACGTGATGTATCACTAATATGTTAGTTCGAACACTCAACATGTTGTTTTAAAATTTGCATAAGTATTTGTGTATAACTTCAAATGATTAAACATTTTTTGCATTTAAAAATTCAAATTTTTAGCTTTCCAACCATATATCACACAATAATTTTTGAACTTTCAAATAATAATTTTAGTATTCACATAAGTTGAAAAAAATATTTTTTTTGATATTCAAACACGTGTGATATATCATAGGTGATATAACACTAATTTTTAGGTTTGAAGACAAAATATATTGACATAAGTATTATTTTTCGGTGAAAATATGGTGAATTTTTTGGAGTCGTATATAGATACTTATGCCCATTTTACGACAAAATGTTTATTGTTTTAACTTACATATTAGTGTTATATCACAAGTGATATATCAAACGAGCTTGGATATCATTTTTTTTTTCTATTTTCATAAACTTCGGTGAATTAACCGTAGTGATTTAGAGGTTCAAATATGATGTGTGATATATGGTTGGAAAGTTTAGAATGTGTATTTTTCAATGCAAAAATTATGAATCTTTTGGAGTTCTATATTAATACTTATGTTCATTTTACGACTACGTGTTTGAACTTAAAGATTAGTGTTATATCACATGTAATACATCAAGCGAGTTTGACTTTCAAAAAATATATTCTATTTCCTCTAACTTCTATGAATAAACTTGATTGATTGATTTGTATGTTCACGAACTATGTTTAATATATGGTTGAAAAGTTAAGGATGTGTATTTTTAATGTAAAAGAAGATTAATCATTTGAAGTTTTACGCAAATAATTATGCTCTTTTCACGACATCGTATTTTATGTTCAAACTCACAAAATAATGTTATATCACATGTGATAAATCAAGCGGATTTGACTATAAAAAATATTTTATTTTTTACAACTTTTATGAATAAACTGTATTGATTTGTAGGTTCAAAAACTATGTGTGATACATAGTTGAAAAGCTAAGAATTTGAATTTTTAAATACAAAAAAACAGCAAATAACTTGGAGTTATACACATACTTATGCCAATTTTAAAACAACATGTTGAGTGTTCAAACTTATAGATTAGTGTTATATCACATGTGATATATCAAGCAAAATACTGCACCGAGAAAAAACAAAAATTACCAAAAAAACCAAAAAAATAAGTTTTTCGAAAGTATATACAAGTATCCGTGTATTGAAAGATAATTAAATGCTCGTCACGATAGTTTAATTTATGTAGGTTAACGGTTTATAATTTTTTAAATTTGTAATTATTAAAAAGACGATGAAAGTGAGTTTTAATTAAAAAATATGATGTTGAAAGGGAGAGTGGGGAGGGGAGTGAATGTTTTTAATGTATGATCTTATCTATTAGATCAAATAATTTGAATAAGGCTGAAGGTAGTGGTGACAAAGTCTCACCATCCACCTCAACGCCACCTCATATTTCTCTCTCCTCTTACTTCCCCTCACCATAGCTCACCTTTCATATCCATTTTTTATTTAAATACTTTTATTCATAAACTGAAAACGTAAATATCAACGTAAACGTATGAAATTAAAAACGTAAAACATATGAAATTAAAAACTTTTATTCATAAATTAAAGACAATCCATAGACTTCGAATATTAAAAATATTACATTTAAAACTGAAATTAAACATTACGAGACAAGTGTTTGAAAAAATCGGCACAAAGATTTTATAGCACTTGTGACGATTTGATGTGCCTCATAACTTGTCGCGTTTGTTCAACGGAGCATAAGAGTGTAACACCCCCAAAATCGGGTCGCAGCGGAAAGGTAACAATAGGGTGCTACGTCAAAGTACAAAAATCAAGATATAGAAAACGACCTTAAATGAACGTTAAAAATAAGATTCATTCAATGTCATTACAAAAGATCAGAGTTTTCACGTTAGGTCTCATAGTTTTGATAAAAAGACATTAAGATTTTATAAGACAAAAGTTTCATTAAATTTAAGAAATCAGAATCCCTCTAATAGATATCCGTCACGGCTCCCATCCAAGCTTATGCCTTAGCACCTGAGATTAAAACATGCTTATACTCAACAAAATTGTTGAGTGAATTCATTAGGTTTATTCAGGAAATAGCGTGTTCCACAAGAGAAGTAATAATGACTATGAAACACATTCAATAGTCTAAAACATGTATTATTGCCCTAAGCTCATGACACCGAACCTTAACGTAATAAACTGTAATCAAACCAGTACTCGAGGTTTGTGCCCCAACACGGATACGGATGCGCTACAAAAACATCCTGACGAATTTTTCAATACAGATGTTGCCAAAACATCTACGGACTTTTCTTCAAAATGGTTAAATGCATCAAATGGTCAACTAGAAACCACAGCCTAGTCACGGGGATGGTCAGTCCGCAAGATCTATCCTTAAACATTAGGCCTATACCCAGCAGGTAATTAACGGTTCATGATATAAAAGGGGACTTCTTAACAGGGCAATACGGTAACTTAGGCATTAATGTAATCAGGAAATATGGCATACATTTTTGAAAAACACTCTGTGTCCAAAGAAACTCAGCATGTAATTACCCTCGGTATTTAATAAAGCAAGTAGTAGAAAAAGGGGCTACGAACTCACCTTGAGTGAATGGTAATCAACAAGTATTCACAATAGAAAAATGCGTCACGAAGGACTCCGAAGGCAACCTAATCCAATATAGGTCGTATAAGTACTAAACACTTTGATTATTGATAGGGTGTTATAGTTATCATACTATCGTTCGAGCCTATATAATTAGAGTTCATGTTAGTAAACGTATGAGGAGCTAAGACACTTTAAATCGTAATCCAGCAAATCGTCGATACTGCACCCCGAAGAGCTCATTATGAACACTCCCTAGTTATTTAGTACTTTGTTTAATTTATAATAAATCTGGGCATTCTATATAGCTACATACACCGTTATCGTTTTAGTGAAAACATAATTATAAAGTAAAAACGTTTATAAGTATACTTTAGTAAAAAGGGCGTAACTTCCTCGTTTCTAATCCGTTTTGGGCGTTTCTTACGTCCACGCCTTCGTAGTAAGACGAGTTATCAAAATATAACATTTTTAAAATTTGAGTTTTTTTTTATGAATAGTGATTTTACTGTTCACAACAGACATATATTTATTTTAATAGTTTTTGTTATCGTAAACTCGTAAACGTCGTATTTTATTCGTTATAGCTCCGTTTTTAGCGATTCTTTTGAGCACGTCTTCGTTTTTAAAAGTTCTATCATATAAATGATGTTTTCAAAAATAAAAGTCCCTGATGAACAGTAACTTTTTATAAAATTTATTTTATAAAACCCGGTATTAACGTAAAACGTATATTTGTCGTATCTTTTTCGTTATAAATCGGTTTTTCGAGTTTCTTATCATTTTGGAATCGTCATGAGACGAACTATCTTTTAAAAACATGTTGGGGCTGTGTCAAAAGTCGAACCAAAACAGTCCCGTTGAAATCAATAGATATACTTATTTATATAACTTGTTAAGTAAACTATAGAAACCCTAATTTTGTATATACACTTTTTATACATATAACAACATGGTACAATACTTATAAATCCATTATTTCATGATATTATCAACCTCATAACATATGTAAAAATGTACAAGATCATAACCACAAGCAAAAATATGTTTTACATGTTTAAAAGTATCCTAATGGTGATATTGCTAAATAGAACACATAAACACATAAAATGATAAATGTAAAGACATAAAGGGTTTTAGATAACCTTATGGTGATGCAATATGATGACCAACACAATCTAAACCCTTGTTTAGATTATAAACCCAAGCTTGCAAGACTTTGAAAACCCTAAATCCAAGAAAACCCTAATCTTGTATTTTCTTGCTTAACTCTTGTAAATGGTTAACCAAGACTTCAAACCATTTTAGTAGGTCTTAGATATGTTGTGTGTATGCTTGTATAAGTGGTATAAAAATTTGTATGGTTTGTGTGGGAGGAGTGTTTTGAGCCGTGGGTAAGGAGAGCACCAAAGAGAGAGTTTGTGTTGATTTTTGGTCAAGAGAGTGTATGTATGTTTTATCTCTTCTAGTATGCTAGTATATATATGCCAAGAGTTAGTCAAGACCACTTGTTGAAGACCAAGACCAAGGGAAACATGGGGAGGGAAACAAGGGGAGGGTTTTAGGGGATAGTCTTGGTCAAAATGTGTTATAGTCTTGGTTCTTTAATGAGCTAGTGATGTACAATGAGTTAGTAAGGTTTTAGTGTGCTCCTTGTCTCCCTAGGCTGCCTTATACACGAAATAGGGGGAGGGAAATGGCTAGGAAAAATATCTTTGATATTTTGTGTTCATTTCATGCATTACTTGAAGCTATAGTGTATAAAGGTTAAGTGTAGATGTAATATTTGTAAAGTGTAGTGTGTAGTTGATTTATTTAAGGTACAATATGACTAACAATGATAATTTGGGTAAAGTTTAATAAAACTTTGGGTATTGGGTATAAATGTGGGTATTTGTTGAAGCGTAGAAAAGTTTTGGTGATTCCGGGAATGCTTAAACGTAATTTATCGCGAAACGTAACGTTTTACGTAACCGATAAAAATAAAACATAATAAGTAAATTATTACTTTAGTAATAATAATATAATGATTTCTTGACGTAAACTTTAATTTGTTTGGTGCCCGTTTACGTTGATTGTTGATTTTTTTAGCTTACGCGATTTAACTTAACTATTAAAATTAAAAGCGAACGCGTACGAAAAAAAAAATAGTGAATTTAATAGTGTCATACATTGATAAAAAAAATACGGATTGTTACAAAGAGGTCGTCCGGTTAATGTGCTTCCTCCGGGTACTAGTTGGGAGATATCACATTTCCTTTGTATTTTCTGTTAGGAATACGAAAAGTATCGGTCACTTCCATAATATCATAAGATAGGCTCGTAGTATAGTTTTTGGAACCTTGATAAGGTAAACGGACCAAAGCTCATGAAAAGCCACAAGGCTTCATAGTGGCCGGCCATAGGCTAGGATAAATATCCCTCTCCACACCTTAGAGAGGGTTGGTTGTTCACTTTTACATTTCGTATCAATCTAATATTTCTCTCTTCTTTTCTCTCTCTAAAAGTGTTCATCCCTCCACTTTCTCTCTCTAGTTCTTATTCATTTGATTGTGAGATTAGATAACACACATATTCTACAATTGGTATAAAGAGCCATATGGTGGTTTAGCTAGGTTTTGTGTGCGTTTTTCATTACTTGTTTTGGCGTGACTTTGGTTCGAACCATCACAAAGGATCTTCATCTTTTGTGGGTTTAAAATCATAAAGCTATAAACTTTCTTTATTTTTTTTATCTTGGTATAGGTTAGTTGTATAAAAAAATATTTAGAAAAACTAAAAAAACTTCATCTTTTTGGTGTATTTTGGTTCGAAAAGGGTTTTTGGTACAAGAATCTTAATTTCAAATTTTTTGTGTTAAAAACCATAAAGTTTGTGTTTTTAAGGTTCTCCTAGTCTTAGAATATCAAGAAGTACAAGAAAAATCAAGTAAAAACGTAAAAAATTGTGTCTTTAAGTGATTTGAAAAAGTGGTGTTTTGGTTTTTGAATACGGTGATTTATACATAAGTTGGTACGGTGATTTATACGTGTTTAAATCTGGCGATTTATACATAGCTTGGAATGGCGATTTATGTGTGTTCAAATCCAGTGATTTATACGTGATTTGTAGTCGGCGATTTATACGTGTGTGATACCGACGATTTATACGTGTGTGATACCGGCGATTTATACGTGTGTGATCCGGTGATTTATACGTGTGTGATACCGGCAATTTATACGTGTGTGATACCGGCGATTTGTACGTATCATTATACCGGCGATTTATACAGTCTTTTTAAGGGCGAATTATACCACTTTCAGACGGCGATTTATACCATTTTTCTTAAGGTGATTTTGTTAGGATTTCGTTTTATGTGACAACATTACGGAATTACCATAGGTTACCATACCACCATACGTAGGGACTAGAGTAGTCAACTTAGTATACTTATGTATTAGATGGTGGTATAAATACCCCTCCATTGCTTCCATGCAGGGGTGAGCCTCTTGTATTCATTTTCACTTTCACATCTATTTTACACACATTTGTTTCTCCATCTACTCTCTCTCTCTAAACATGGAATTCTTATGGTTTGAGTCACCAAGACCACCGGATCAACGATTATTTTATACTTGCCAATTGGTATCACGAGCCTTGGTTTCATTCTTGGGCCAATTTGATTTTATGATCCGTTGGTCTCAAATCTGTCAAGTTTATCATTTTTTATAACACTTCGTGTCATTTGTCCATTGTTCTCAATTCTGTCATTTGTTTTATATCGTGCTCTTAATAGTCCAAACAGTCAATGTTTCTGGTCTAGATATCTATGCTATTTTCAGATCTGTATTGTTTTCTTTTTGGAATCATGACTATTGTCTTTAGATCTGGAATGTTTAAAAGAGTATGAAAAATAAAACTTTGATCTTCACAGCGGTTTGGCATAAGCTTGTACTAGTTCTTTGTTTGTTTGGCAAAAAGACAAAAGATAGTACAAACAACGGTTTGGCTGTGGTCCTTACTTGGAAAGTGACAGGCAGTGGTTTGGGTAAGGGTGCCAGCGGTTTGGTATCAATACTGGCAACGGTTTGCAAATTGTCTTTGGTAGCGGTTTGAACAAACCACTACCATAGCGGTTTAACAGGTTAAGCAACGGTTATTTTTTTTTCATGGTTTATCGAAACGAACCGTTGCCTGTTTGAAAAGTCAATAGCGGTTTGGTATACTTTCAAAGCAGCAGTTTGCATCCCTTAACCCAAACCGAGTCAACTCGGTATTTACCGAGTTGACCAGGTCAACTCACTCAGTCGTGGTCAAAAGAAAAGTCAACTAAAAAGAAGCCAGACTTGACACAAATGCAACAACAGCCACAACATCAACTAATCCAACTCCCAATCTATCCTAAATCCCATCGTCACATTTTATCAATCAAATCCATTACTAAATCTAATTCCCTTCGTCACAATTACAATACCATCTCCATCTCCAAACAACTTTAACAAGACTCGAATAGATATAAAAGAGGATCATTAGACATTGTTGTGGATTGGGTCTTAGTTATGTTACCACTGGCTTGTGCTGCATCTAAGCTAGCAGCAGTAGTGGCAGCCCTCACCACTCTGTCATCTCTCTCCTTAAAGACTGCCTCATCTGCTACATTTTGTATAGGCACACTAGTCTGAGGTAACTGAGTGTCCTTTTGTAAGGCTTTCCTAGGTGATTGAGTATTTTGGGGTGATGATAATTCAGTAATAGGGGTTTGTTCTTCAATTATAGGTTGAGTAGTTGAAGATGGTGGTTGGGGTTCAGAGGGTTGTCCTGAACCTTCACCCCCAACTACTGGTGGTGCCAACATTGATGCAAACAATGGAGTAACTCTCTCTGAAAAATATTTTCCTTTTCTTTTCATATTAGTGAAAACCTTTTTAGTATGTTTAGGTGTTTCATAAGTATCATTAAAAGGTTTTGTAAGAGAAATCTGATTATTCAAAAGGAGTTGTAAAAACCTTAGATACATTAAAAATTTCTTTGTATTGGTATCCAAGTTCCTCAACATACCATCAAAAATTAGTTTAGAAAAGTTAAACTTTTGACCAGTAGCTAAACAGATGACTGCAGATGCTATATTAGTGGAAAATTCATTCCAAGAAGTAGATTTTAAACTTAGGAAGTGTAAGATGGTATGTATGAGGTACTTCCATTGAGGAGAGAAGAGAGCTTTTTGAAAAGTAAGTTTGTTAGAATCACTATCATACCCCATCAATGCAAGGTTTTCAAAAATAGCAGTATTTGTTAGACAAGTAATACCATCCTCATCATTAAAGTGAAGATCACTCCTCACTGATGATTCTGATATTACTACTGTCTTGTCATCAACTGTGGCATGAATTTGCTTCACATCATTGACTCTTTGAGAATTTGCAGTATTCCAAAACTGTTCAATATAGGAAGCATAGATAGTAGGACTTACAATTAGGGCATAATGAATAGAGCTAGTAGTAAGAAAGTCCACTATCTGATGAAACTCAGCATTCTCCTTTGTTCTTTCCAAACAAGCAAACATTTTGTGTTGATCAACAAACTTTAAATCCGCCATAGATGATTAATTAAGGATTAATTATTGGAGTCAGTGATAAATTGAATTTGGGTTTGATATCGAAAGAGTATTAATGAATATTGGGTGATCGTATGCGCTTAAATAGGTAAAAAAGAAACCTATAAGCGAAGTTATCCTTTTATAGACCTAAAATTCCCTCAACAGTTGTAACTCTAACGAACTTCAACGGTAACCCAGCAGTACTAACTTTGGCTCAACAGCACTAACTTTTGCCTAGCAGTACTAACTTTTGGCTAGCAGCACCAAATCCTGCCTAGCAGCATTAACTTTACAACTGTCAGTTTTAACTCCAAATTCATAACTAATATCATCTTCAAACCTCATCAATCATAACTCTAACAAATATATCTTCAGAGATTAAGTAATCCAATGCTAGCAACCAAAAAGTTAAATCTGCTAACATCAAAAGCCTTTGTGAGAAGATCTGCAACATTTTGGTCTGTGTAAATCTTAATCACCTGAATCAACTTCTTCTTATAAGAATCTCTAATGAAATGGTGCCTTTTCTCTATATGCTTGATTTTAAAGTGAAACACTGGATTCTTTACAATACAAATGGTGCTTTCATTATCAATGTAAATATTGGTGTTCATGAAATTAAACCCATAATCAAGCATTTGATTTTGGATCCATAACACCTGTCCACAACAATTAGCAGCAACAACATACTCTGCTTCAGTGGTAGAGTTGGAAACTATAGTCAGCTTTTTACATTGCCACGAAATCAACCTTTTGCCAAGAAATTGACAACCTCTTGTTGTGGATTTCCTGTCAAGGCTAGCTCCAACATAATTACTATCAAAAAAAGCTTCCAAGTCAAATGGTGAATCTCTAGGATACCAAAGGCCTAATTTAGGCTGACCTTTTAAGTATCTAAAGATCCTCTTCACTGCATGAAGATGTGAAGTCTTTGGTGTAACTTGAAACCTTGTACAAGCATAAACAACAAACATTATGTTAGGCCTAAAAGCTGTTAAGTACATCAGTGATCTAATCATTGATATGTATAAGTGAACATCCACATCCTCAGCTTCTTCATCCTTTAGCAATGCCTTGTTAGTCTCTATTAAAGTGCTTGTTTTCTTAACTGAGGAGAAATTAAATTTCTTTAATATATTAGCCACATACTTGTCTTAGCTGATGAAGATACCATCATCTCTCTGCATGACCTGCAACCCTAAGAAGAAAGTGAGCTCCCCTATAGAACTTATTTGAAACTTCTTGTGCATCAAACCTTCAAACTCTATACATAAAAACTTCTTAGTAAAGGACTCCAAAGATGTGTCATCATACATACACCTGCACTAACAGATACACCTTTGCTCCTTCTTTGAAAATAAAGTCTTATCTATAAGCCCTCTTCTAAATCCATTTTCTAATAAGTAGGTAGACAAAGTCTCATACCAGGCTCTAAGAGCTTGATGTAGACCATATAAAGCTTTTTCTACCTTATAAACTTTGTCAGGAAATTATGGATCTTTAAAGCCAGAAGGTTGGCACACATACACCTCCTCTTTAATAGTACCATATAAAAAGGCACTCTTCACATCCATCTAGTACACAATAAACCCCATAAATGATGCATAGGCCAAAAATAACCTGATTGCTTCTATTCTAGCAACATGAGCAAAAAACTCATCATAATCAATTCCTTCTTCTTGGGTGTAACCTTGTGCAACCAATCTTGCCTTGTTTCTTTCTACTATTCCTCTCTTATCTTTCTTGTTTCTATACACCCACTTAGTTCCAATAGCCCTCTTGCCTATAGGAAGATCCACCAGAGTCCAAACCTTTTGAAGTTTAAATTGCAGAAGCTCCTCTTGCATTGCTTCTATCCAGCTTGGATATGTCAAAGCTTGGATCACCTTTTTAGGTTTAATTTGAGAGAGAAAACAGGCAAATAAGCAATTTTGATAATATTTGTGATTTGTTCTCCTCTGTTTGTTAATGTAACTGACCATAGCATGTTCTTCAAACATCTTGATCATCCTCCTTGTTTGAGTAGCTGAATTTATGTCTCTAATGATCTGTTCTTTAGGATGATCCTTGTGAATTTTGGTTGTGGGAATAAGACTAACACTCATGGTTGTATCTAAGTTGTTAAGATCAGCCTCCGCACCCACATCTTCATCATCATATGCACCACTAAAGATACCAGTAACATGAAGATCAGCAGTATCCTCCAAATCAGGCATGAGAGGATGGTATGTGCTTAAATACACATACCTTTTACCTATTAAAACAAGCTAAAAAGACCAATAATAACCAATAAATACACAAAAATGCATGTATTGTTTGTAATAGTTGAATTGAAGTCTTGCATGGGTTAACGGATATTGCACCAAAAGGATTTTTAAAAAAAAAAATAAAGCAAAACAAACAAAACCGAGCACGGGATTGAAAAGAGCATGAGAAAACGAAGCCGAAGGCATATTTATCTTTAATGGGCCAACCCGTACCCATTTTAATGGGTCGGGTCAGCCCATTAAGATATTATACTTACTAAACCTAAAACTTAAAACCTAAAACCCATTTAAAAACCTAAAGTCCAAATCCATAATCCTAATACCCAGTCCTGGCCCAAAATAATAACCAAAAGCCTAAACCGTTTCCACCCCTGGACCAGTCAAACATATAACACAGGGTCAACTAGTCAAATTTACTGTAGATCCTCCTCCTCCCTCCCATATTTCTTTTAACTGCAAACGATTTAGTGGCGGGTTAAATCGTTTCTACCCACATACTCTCTCCCTTTTGTTTCTAGAAGCACCTGATAAGCTCTAACACCAACGAATGACACGCTGGCAATCCTAAGACCAATGATTGGTGGAGTAGACGTGTGATGAAATCAAGGGCTGAGATTGTTTAATTTGAGGCGGTTTGGATTGGATGGACGAGATTAAAGGCTTGGGACGCTCTTAGGGTTCCGGATCCTTCCCCTCCTCACTATAAAATGAGTCCTCCTCACACAACTAAAGAGGTCTAGTTCTAGCTTATTTTTAGTTTTAGTAGCTTATTGTAACCTTTAGCTTATTGTATTTTCTTTTCAAGCTTTGTAACTCTTTGTTATTAATAAAATTGCAGTTTTACTTTTAAATCTTGAATCTTGAATTTTGTTTTACTTATTATGCAAGTCTAGCTTATAATGTTTTGTGATATGACTTAATAAGCCTCAATAAGCTTTATTTAACTAATAAGCTATCTTTTATTCAGTTAAGCCCTCAAAAGCTTAACTGAATTAGTAATTCACCTCAAAATCTCCCTTAAATTACCTCAGCTTAATTTTTGGATGATAAGCCAAACTTGGATGGGCTTATATGACCATACCAACTTGTTCTAAACAAGCTGGAGCTTGTTGATAAGCTCTAAACGAGCATGTGTTAGCCTTGTTTTGAGCAAAGGCTTGAGTAAGTTCCAAAATCCCTTTTAAAGCTTATTTTATGTCACTGCTTATTCTATGCTTATTGCTTGCTAATTAATGTTCAATTGTGCTTATTCTGTCTTCATTTAGCTTATTTGTTCTAGCTTTAAGAGTTTTATAATCTGTTTAGAGTTTTAGTCAAGTTTTCATAAAAATTGTTTTAAAAGCCAAAAATATGTTTATTGTTCTAGTTTAGTGATAAATGCTTATTTGTGGTTAAACTTTGCTTATTTGGACTTAATATCATAAGATCTTAATATGTTTTAGCTTTTTACAACTTATATAAAACTGTTTTAAGCTTAAATATGGTTTTTAAACTTATTAAAGGGTGTTTGGCACAAGTTATACTAACCTAGGTTAGTACTGTTTGATTGCCTTGTGACCTTTAAGCTAAGTTTGATAAGCTCAAATTAAGCTTATAAGTCAGATTTTATAAGTTTTCAAAGGTTAAATTCACTTTTTAAGGTTTTATATATCTAAGCACAAGTCTGTGTGATCATATGCTTGTTCAAACTGCTTATATTGTTAGATCTTTGTAAGTTGCTTTGTGGTATTGTTTTTATGCATGTTGAAACCTCAAAATGAAGAGTTAAAGGCCTGCAATTGCCATTTGAGTTTTGGTAAAAATCTGTCTAAGTTCAGGGTTTCAGTTTTTTAAAAAGGTTTAAAAGTCAGTTTTTAGATTTTAAATCTAGGTTAGTTAGAGGTTGTTTTAGGTTCTAATTTTCTTAGCATAAGCTCTTTAGGTATTAAGGATAATATGTTTAAGCTTATTTTGATATTTAGTCAGCATTTGGTAGCTTATCTTTAGGGCTGCAAATAGCCATTTAGCTCAAAAAGTCATAATCAAATGTGATGTATGCATTATGTTTTAATTAGGATCTTTAGCTTATATAGTTGTTTAATTAGCTTAAGTTTAGTTTGAATTTGCTTATTGAGTCTTGATATAAATCTGTTTTAAGCTTTTAGTCCTTAATTTTGCTCATTGCGTCTTTGTTTTTAAGCTTATAGTCTGTCTTCAAAATCCAAAAAGCCAAAATATTAGTTTTAGTCTGTCACTTTTTAAGTCCTTTTTCTAGCTTAATTTTTTAGCCAATTTTCTTAAATTCAGCTTATTTGTGTTCACCTAGATTAGTACTTAATCTGTATTTTTATTGGCTTTTTATGAGTGCTTTATGGTCTTTAAAATTTAGCTTAAAAAGTGGAAGAAGTCCTTAAAACTATTTTTAAAGTCAAACTGTCTTAATGGTTTGTAGTGCTTTTCAGTTTATTTTAATTGCTTATTTTAAGTCATAAGTGCTTATTAGATCTAAGTCTCAATCTGTTTCAGCTTATTTTTGTTTCTAATTGCTTTTTGTAGTCCTTAAGTACAAATATCAAAGTTTTAAAAAAACCAATCTGTCAGTTTGGTTAAGCTTTTTCCTGGCTTATTTTTAAGTTTTAGTAAAAGTTGTTTTATTAAATTAGTTTATTTTTACTTATAGTTTAGCTTTTTCAAAAAGAAAATTAAAAATAATGTTTTCACTAAAAAGGAAGTCACAGGTTTCGAACCTGTGACCTCCCCCTTAACAGCCCAACACTTTAACACACACACCTTCAACCATCTGCGCCCTTGGGTCTTTTTCGTTATACCTTCACACCACTTTTCTTTTAAACCCTTTTTGCAGTTTAAGCTTTTAGCCCTTTTGGGCTTATTTTCAGCTTATTGAGAAAAACTGTTGGACCCATTTTATTTTTCCTAGGATTAGATTAGTTCAAAGTACTTGTCGTGATTTTTTAGATTTTCTAAATTAGTTTAATTATTTTATAATATTTTTAGATTAAATCTGTTTTTAATTTATAATAAATAAAATAAAAGTTAAAAAATATAATTTTTTTTTCTAAAATTATTTTTAATCATTTAGGACTTTTATAAATTAGATTTGCATTTTTAGGGTTAAAATTTGATAATTTAGGTTTTTAAGTCGCGTTTTTAGATTTTAGTTTAAATCTTTAATTGCTTTAATTGTTTGCTTGCCTTTACATGTTTTTGCGTTTCATTAGTAGATATAGAATTCAAATCAAATCTTGACTATTCAAATCACGCGATCACAAACTTAAATGAGATTCTCAAATTCACGCTTCGTCGGGATACGACTCGGGAAGATTTGGTCATCACTTTTCCTAAAGTGATTTTCATTTCTTTACGGAATACTATTCTTATATTATTTGATAATAGGTATTTTAGTTATATATATATATATATATATATATATATATATATATATATATATATATATATATATATATATATATATATATATATATTATATATGTTATTTTTACCCGTTATCAAAATTTTGGCGCCGTTGTCAGGGAAGTGTGTATCAAATATCGCGTTGAAGTTTGAAGATTAGTGTTTTGAAGACCCTTCCTCATGAAGTTATCGTTTTACTATTTTCTTTTATATAAAAATAAAAAAATAAAAAAATATTTTATTTTTCTCAATTTATTTTCGTAAATTTATTAGAAAAAACCAAAAACTACTTTTCCTAAAGTATTTAAAAAACCAAAAAAATTAAAAAACAACAAAAGCAACCGTTGTGTCACTTGTAAAATCGGCTCACTTTTAGATTACAAACTTTAAGAGAGGTTTAAGGAGGTTTGATCCTACGAACTTCGACCCGAAAGGAGAAGGTTTTTAAAACGGTTTGCGCTTACCCGCTCATCCGCTTCTTTGTGCGTTTTCTAGAGAGCTACAATTCACTTGTTTGATTATCGGTTACAAAAATATTTTTTCTTTTTATTTCTCTTATTTTATTTTTAGTGCATGCGCACCCGCTCTTCATCGAATTTAATTGTCGAATCTTCCACGACTCTGAAACATCGTAATCGTAGACGTTCCAAGCAAAGAGTCGAACCGTTTTCTCTTGAAGAGACTTCCATAGTTACGATGGCCGATCAACGTACTATGGCGGAATTACTCCAAGCACCCACCGAGGGTTAATCGGAGATGCTCGGGGATTTCGTTATTCCCGCCTATTCTCGCGAAGATTTTTGAGATTAAACTAAATCTTTCTGTTATTACATCTTTACATCATTTATTAACGGCTACTCTCTATCGCAAATCATGGACTTTAAATCTTGTAACTTCAAAACAATTTTACGAATTTGAGAAAGATTTCCTTATGCTACATTCGTTGGTTTAACAAGAATACTTCACGACGCGCTCTGCGCAGCTCTCCCTCGCTCGCGCTGCGTAATTCGATCGATTAAGCTTTATGCTTTTCCATTTTTCTATCGAGGGGATATAACCCGGATTTGGCTCGAAAAAGAACCCCCTCGTTCTATTCTTACTTGGGAAGATCTTGTTTCCAAGTTTATTAACCAATTTTTTCCTCCTTTCAAAACTACAAATCTCTAAAATTAAATCACAAATTTTCAACAAAAGTTTAAGGAAACGTTTAGTGAGGCATGGGACCGTTTCAAGGATCTCCTTCGTGCATGCCCACATCATGGTTTTACGGAATTACATCAACTTGATACTTTTTACAATGCTTTAAACCACGATCAAGATTTTCTTTGATGCCGCCGCGGTGGAATCTTTTGACTAAAATAACACCTCGTATATGCTTAGACAATAATTATTGAAAAATCCAAGTCAAAATGTTCGCAATTCACGAAATAATAACGGTTTTTGTTTCCCAAAGCTGCGATGAAAATACTTCTTCTTTCTACATGTCATCTCCATCGGTGATGGCCGCTATTACTGATGTCCACTTAATCGCTATGCTTATCATGTTAAGACTCACTTCATGAGACCGTGTAATCGCACTAATTTCTAAAAGGGTGTGATTGTGTGGACTGCATACCCTACTATGAGTGTTTGCACCGTATGGCCCTAGCCTCAACGTATATGGCGGGAAATTACTAAGCACCCACAGGGTTCGGAGTGCTATCGTTATTCCCGCTATTCTCACGAAGAATTTTGAGCCTTTAAAATGACTTTCTATATCTTGTAACTTCAAACATTTTATGGATTTGAGAAAGAAGATCACTCATGTCACATTGTTCGTTGGTTTAACAAGATTACTTCCACGATTAAGTATAAAGATGTGCGTAATTCGTCGATTAAGCTTATGCTTTTTCCACATTCAATGCTTCTGCAGCCGCAGCAACCTATAATCAGAATCAAGGATATCGTCATCAAGGAGACCCAAATTATCGTGCTAGCAATCAAATGGGACCACCTGGTTTTCCTCTAGTGCAAAATAATCAAAACCGTTTCAATCAAAATCATGGTTACAATCAAAACCGAGGAAATAATTTCAATCAAGGTAACCAGAATTATCAAGCACCGCCTCAAAATGGACCTTTAAACGATCTCTCGAGCTACATGAAGACATATGACGTTAATATAAGAATAATGCAAAATCAAATAAGCAATATGAGGATGGAATAAAAGAAATAAATGGATACTACGTTGACTAGGCAGAACAATGCGTTCAAGGATGAATTAAAGAATGAATTAACGAATGATATTAAGAACATGATGAGCAGTTTTTTTTAAATGAATATCGCTTCTTCTTCGGGTTCGGGATCACTTCCAAGCAACACCATTGCTAACCCGAGAGGTGACTTAAAAGCAATCACCACCCGAAGTGGTATTTCTTATGATGGACCTCCAATTCTACCTCTTCCCAAGATGGTGGAACCGGAATCCGAGGTGACAAAGGATACGGTGCAACCGAGTACAAAAAACATCCAACCTTCGGTAGTCTAACTTCAAGCTCCATTTAATGAGCACGTTGTTGCTCCTAAGCCCATACCGTTTATACCTTATCCTTCAAGAGCAAACAAACAAAAGCTCCGTGAAAAAGATGATAATCTAGCTTCGAAATTTGTTGAAATCTTTAAGGAATTACATTTTGAGCTCAGATTCGCGGATGCTCTTCTACATATGCTGAAATTTGCTTTAATGTTTAAAAGTCTCCTTAATAACAAAGAATTTTTTTTTGACTTAGCTGAAACACCGGTGAATGAGAATTGTTCGGCAGTTTTCCTAAAAAGGTTGCGAGAAAAACTTGGAGACCCCAGGAAGTTTCTTATTCCATGTGATTTTCCAGAGATAGTTGAATGCTTAGCCTTGGCCGATCTTGGTGCAAGCATCAACTTGATGCCTCTTTCCATATGGAAGAAGCTCTCACTCCCCGAATTTACTCCTACTCGAATGATTCTTGAACTTGCAGACCGATCGACTACTAGTCCATCCGGTATTGCTAAAGATGTCTTTGTAAAAGTAGGGAAGTTCCATTTTCCGGCCGACTTCGTAGTCGTTGATTATGTTGTTGATCCTCGGGTTCCCTTAATTCTCGTGGAGACTCTTTTTCGTGGATGGCACTGAGCTTTGATTTGATGTTTATGATGATGAATTAACTCTCGAGTTGTTGAGAAGACATACCTTTAAGGTGGTCAATACTTCAAGATTCTCCTACAATGATGCTAAATCGGTTAATCGAAATCGATGTCATCGTCTTTTCATGTGGGAGTTATGATCAGAAGTGCGAGGGCTTTTCGGATTGTTCTACGAGTGGCAAACTCAATCCAGTTTTAGTTCTATCATTTTCTACCTCTTCCCCACTCACAATCCTTTCGAGGGAGGTGACTCATTTTGAGAATCGAAGCTTGTATTACAAATGATTCAATCTCCATCAGGAATTGAGGTGCGACTTTGTTATCGGACGTGGGCAGTGTCTCGGTTTTGGTGGGTCTCTTAGTCTGGTCCTATATGCAACAGGCACAAGAATCCCGCTGGTGCCACACCTGCATCGCATGTTGAAGGGGTCATGGTTGCAGCGGCTTGGCCCTGGCCGGGGCCTCCATTTGAGGCCGCGTAATTAGCACTTCGTCCTGAGGTCCTCCGTTCCACGCACTTGGCGGGTGTTAGGCACGTTGGCATTCCCTGCCGGCGTTGGCATGCAGACCTTTTTCTACTGAAAAGTTATTAATGATGATCCATCGTCTCCTCTCCCGAAAAGAACTTAATTTTGAGGGAAATTATAACAATTAATTTTTCTATTGATTGTGATCCTCCGAGAGCTGAGATCAAGGATTTAACGTTCAATCTTGAATAGCGTTATGAGAAGGGAACGGATAAATTTACAATCATATTTCTAAGGAACCTAAAATGTATGAAGTAAAGGCCGCCCTTTAAAGGTTCTTAAACACACAAAAGTGCCAATCGCATGGGGAAAATATATCGGATACTTAAGGGTATAAACCCTCTTTTTTGTACTCACAAGATCTTCTATGGGAGGATGATTTTCACAACACGCGGTTAAACATCAAGGAAGGGGTAATATCTAAAAAATTCATGAGGTTATCAAAAAAGAAGTTGTCAAACTCCTTGATGCCGGATTGATTTACCCTATCTTGATAGTCCATGGGGTGGTCCCGTTCATTGTGTGCCTAAGAAGGGTGGCATGACCGTAGTTGAAAACGAAGATAATGAATTGATACCTACTAGGTTAGTTACGGGATGACGCGTTTGTATTGATTACCGAAAGCTTAATGATGCCACTCGTAAAGACCATTTCCCATTGCCTTTCATAGACCAAATGCTAGAACGTTTAGCAGGGACCGAATATTATTGTTTTCTAGATGGATTTCCCAGATATTTTTAAATTCCCATTGACCCGCACCAAGAGAAAACTACCTTTACTTGCCCTTATGGGGCGTTTGCCTACCGACGTATGACTTTTGGTTTATGTAATGCTCTGGGCACGTTCCAAAGGTGCACGATGACCATTTTCCATGACATGATCGAGGAAATAATGGAAGTCTTCATGGATAATTTCTCGGTCTTCAGGGATTCTTTCTCATCATACCTCTCCCATTTAGACAAAATGGTCAAACGGTGCGAAGACACTAATTTAGTTCTAAATTGGGAGAAATGTCGTTTTATGGTAAAAGAAGGCATTGTTCTAGGACATAAGATTTCAAAGTCCGGGATTGAGGTCGACAAAGCTAAGGTTGATGTTATAGCTAAACTCCCCCATCTAACTTTCGTTAAAGGCGTTCGAAGTTTCTTAGGTCACGCCGGGTTTTATCGTCGATTTATTTAAGATTTTTCTAAAATCGCCCGGCCGATGAGCCATCTTCTTGAAAAGGAAACCCCATTTATTTTTTTGAAAGAATGTATTGAAGCGTTTAATATACTTAAGAAGAAGTTAACCGAAGCCCCGATTTTAGTTGCCCCTGATTGGGACCTACCATTTGAAATTATGTGCGATGCTAGTGATTACGCGGTAGGTGCAGTCTTGGGGCAACGTAAGACCAAACATTTTCAACCTATACACTATGCAAGTAAGACCATGACGGATGCTCAAGCACATTACACTACAACGGAAAAAGAATTATTAGCCGTGGTGTATGCTTTCGAGAAATTCCGTCCCTACTTAGTCTTATCAAATACCATAGTGTATACGGACCACTCGGCTCTTAAGTATCTTCTTGCTAAGCAAGATGCTAAGTTGAGATTGCTCTGGTGGATTATCCTACTCCAAGAATTTGATGTCCTTATTTGTGATAAAAAAAAGGAGCGGAGAATCTCATCAAGGTGATCTCGAGAAAAAGGAAATTACCGAAACATTTCCTCTCGAGACCCTTGGAATGATATCTTTTCATGGTGATTCTAGTACCCCATGGTTTGCCGACATTGAAAATTACCATGCGGGAAATTTTGTTGTGAAAGGGATGTCGTCCCAACAAAAGAAAAAGTTATTTAAGGATGTTAGGCATTATTTTTGGGATGACCCCTACTTGTTTAGGATTTGTACGGATCAAATGATTAGACGATGTGTTCATGGCCAAGAAGCCGTTGATATCCTCACGGCTTGCCATAATGGACCCACCGGGGGACATTATGGTGCAAACTACACCGCTAAAAAAGTCTTTGATTCCGGTTTCTATTGGCTGACAATTTACCGCGATGCCCACGACATGGTTAAGTCTTGTGACTCATGTCAACGTCAAGGCAAAATCTCGCAAAAAGATGAAATGCCTCAAAATGGAATTCAAGTATGCGAGATCTTTGACGTATGGGGCATCGATTTCATGGGTCCGTTCCTGTCTTCTTGAGGGAACAAGTACATTCTCGTGGCCGTCGATTACTTGTCTAAATGGGTTGAAGCAAAAGCGCTCCCCACTAATGATGCCCGAGTCATTGTTAAATTCCTGAAATCCCTTTTTGCCCTATTTGGAACTCCTCGTGCTATAATTAGTGATCGCGGTACCCATTTTTGCAATGACCAATTCGCGAAAGTCATGCTTAAGTATGAAGTTACCCACCATCTTTCTACCGCGTATCATCCACAAATGAGTGGACAAGTGGAGGTTTCAAATCATGGTTTGAAACGTTTTTAGAAGGACCTAGGGTGTACTGTGCTTCATGGTCGAATAGTTAGATGATGCATTATGGGTCATCCATACCGCTTTTAAAAAACCCATCGGGTGCACTTCTTATAAGCTCGTGTACCGAAAGGCTTGTCATCTTCCTATTAAACTTGAACATAAGGCCTATTGGGCCTTGAAACATTGCAATTTTGACCTTAAGACCATGGGTGATCACCGGAAAGTTCAAATGAATGAAGTAAATGAACTCCGAGATCAAGCTTACGAGAACTCTTTAATCTACAAAGAGAAAATGAAGAAGATTCATGATTCCAAGATTAAGAACCGCATTTTCAACATTGGTGATCGAGTTCTTCTTTTCAATTCTCGATTAAAGATTTTCTCGGGAAAGCTCAAAATCCGTTGGACCGGACCATTCACCGTTGCTCAGGTTTTCCCTTATGAAACGTCGAGTTATCTCAAACCGACAGACCAAACTTTAAGGTGAACGGTCATAGACTTAAACACTATTTTGGAGGGGACATACCACCAATGGTTGTCCCGGATCTCCAAACTTTCCCTATGGACCACTAAATTCAGGGTCGAGTCAGGCTTGTGACTCGGTTAACAAAAACAAGCGCTCCGTGGGTGGCAACCCGTTCTTATCCTTAGTAATAGTATATTAGTATAATAATTATGAATAAGTGTGATGTGAGGAGGCTCGCCTCTTCCTTTCTCGTGTTTTGTGTTTTGTGTTTTATGTCCAGGATTGCCCGGATTTTAAAGACTCTCGTGCTCGTGGTTTTGTCCATCGTTCACTCGATCTTCTATTATTCGCATGCTTATTTATGGGAATCCAATATCCTAGATCTTATTGATTAAGGTTTTCTATTAGCATAATTAATAAACGGCTTTAGATTTGCGTAGAGACCCCTTAATATTTGAATTATGCCATTTTTGGGGGGAAAATTAGTATGGTGGGTGACGTCTTCCATTGAGGACCTGTGTAGTTCTAGTACGGGGGGGATCTTTCAATTTGATCTTACTTGCATTTGCCTTATTTTCACGATACCCGTTTTTCCACCTAAAAAATAGCAGAAAATATGCTAAAATTATTTTTTTTTCGAAAATATAATAAGTGTTTTGACACGTAGTTTTGTCTTTTTAAGGAATAAATTTTGATTTGATCGAGCATGTTGCGCTCTAGCTTGCCTCTTAACTTATATAAATTTAAGCTTTTACTAGTCTTTTATAAAAGAAGCTTTTAAAACGCGGAATTCTGCTTGAAGAGCAAGAGTTTTGCAAGTTTCCATATAAACTTTAAATATGCTAGCTTGTTTTTATTTGATAAGCATTCGCAGTATTTTTATTTAAGATTTTAAATTTGCGAGAAACGAGTATTGATAGAGTAGATAAAAGTTAATGTTACACTTAAAGTGTTGGATCTCTTTTAGGATCATCAGTGGTCTAATTATGGTTGTTGTCCCAACAGCTTAATATCATTTTAATCATTGTTAATATAAAAGTTACTTTATTTTTTGCGATTCTTAGTTTAAATCCCTTCGTAGAGATTCCTTCTGGTGAAATTAAGGTACACATCGAGGTTTTGTCAGTGTTGTGGGGAAATAGGCTACCGATTCCTGACGGCTCGCTACCGTTGTCTAGGTAGTTAAAAGACCACAGGACTTAAAATTTGGCTATAATAATAATTATGTAATAAACCGAAGCCGAAATAAGACCACTACCTCTTGTCGGCTCACAACCGATGTGGTAGTCGTTTAAAGAGTTGAGGTAATAATAATAAAACTGTGGGCTGATAAAAGTTTACTGCCTCTTGCCGGCTCACAACCGCTGTGGCAGTCTTCAAAAGAAGGCCCATAGTAAGAATAATAATCCGAGACTGATAAAAGTTTGTTGCATCTGGTCGCTTCACTGCCGATGTTGCAGCCTTCAAAAAGGTCGAGGATCACTGAGGTCGAAATAAGACTCCTGGACCATGGTCGGCTCGCATACCGATGTGGCAGTTGTTTAAAGGACCGAGGTTTAATAATGTTGCAATAATAATAATAAAAAAGCCAAATTTTGACTCCGGGGTTATCTAAATAGGATAACCCCTAAATCGTGCGAAATTAGAACCTTAATGTGGACCTTATTCTCACCACATCGTCTCTTTAGGAAATGATTTCAAACTAATTGTGGTCTAAACCGGGTTTACTTTATGTGAATAAGAATTTAATTTATTTGTCACTAATAATAATAATAAAATCTTTAGAGGATTTAAGAATAAAGGAGCAGAAAGTAGCTATGCATACACAATTAACATTTATGAGTAGTGTTAGCATCTTAACTTTTATTTAACAATGATTTCATTTTTAAGCTTGGTTTGGGGCGGGTGAAAAATCAAGGAAGATGAATTTATCCTTTTAGTGTTTCTTGTTCCGTGAAGTTATGATATGTATGAATGATAATAAATGCATAAAAATGGTAAAACGGGGAGCTTTTCAAAACTAGTGATTTCTTACTCCTCTAAGATAAACACTTAGCTACTTTTCGAGGTAATTAATCTAAGAGGTGGAAATTTTTGGTTTTCTAAGTGTGTTTATGACATTGCATGAGGACACGACAATAGCTTAGTATGGGGGATTTTGGTATGTGCTTAAATACACATACCTTTTACCTAATAAAAAACAAGAGCTAAAAGGCCAAATAATGAAACAAAACTGACCATTTAAATGCATTGTATATGTGTATTTTGTGATTTGTGTCTTACAGGTACTAATATTAAATAAAAAGACGAAAAACGAAGCCAATACGGACAACACCGAGCACGGGAATGGAAAGAGCGCGAAAAACCAAAGCCAAAGGCATATCCATATTCTACGGACCAACCCGGGCCCACTTAATGGACTGGGTCAGCCCACAATCTTATTATACTAAAACCTAAGCCTTCTTAAATAAGCCTTACAAGTCCAAGTCCTCTAATCCATTTCCAGCCCAAAATCATATGTCCATTCCCTGGCCTAAAATATATAACCATGCCCAAGTCAAACCCAATACCCGGTCAAAGTCAAGACATATAAACCCCGAGTCAAAATTGATATACCTCTTATCCTTTTTCCCTCCCCTTTTCACCTTAGTGAACCAGGGTAAAATTCATTCAACCCACACTCGTCCCTTGTTTTTAAAATCTCCTTTGACACCCAACAAATGACACACTGGCAATCCTAAGGCCAATGATTAGAGGATGTGACGTGCACTTAATCCAAGGGCTATAATGAAAGGATTTTTGAGGCGGTTTGGATTGGATGGACAAGATTGAAAATTAGGGAGCGTCCTTGGGTTCTGGATCCTTCCTCTCCTCACTATAAAAGGAGGCCTCCTCACACAAAACCAGAAGGTCTAGTTTTTTAGCTTATTTTTAGTAGTAATTTAGCTTATTGTTTTTTATTTAATGTAATTTACTTTTAAAAGCTTGTATTCTCTTTGATTAATCAATAAAATTTCAGTGTTCATTTAATTCGTGTTTAATTCATGTTTTTCTTTATTGCAATTATGGTTTAAATAAGTTTAAAATCAACTAAATAAGCTTTATAAGCTCTCTACTACTTCATAAGCTAACTATCATTCAGTTAAGCCTTAAAAAGCTTAACTGAATTAGTATTCACTTCAAATCTTACTCATAAATTACCTCAGCTTATTTGGATGATAAGCCAATTATGGACGGGCTTATAGACCTCACCAGCTTGTTTCTTACAAGCTGGAGCTTATATATAAGCTCTTAAGAGCAGTATTTGATCCTTGTTTGAGCTAGGATCAATGTACTTTCACTTTTCTATTTTTAAAGCTTTATTTCTTGTTTAGCTTATTTTCTGCTTATTGCTGCTTATTGTTGCTTATTATTGTTTACTTAGTCTTATTAATGCTTAAAATTGTCTGCTAATAGTTTAGATTCAATTAGTTTAAGTTTTTGCTTAAAACTATTAAAAAAACCAAAAAAAAATATATGCTTATTGTTCTAGCTGATTGATTAGTGCTTATTTGTAGTTAAATTTTGCTTAAAAGTTTTCCATATACTTAGATATTAATCTGTTTTAAGTTTTTACAACTTATTTAAAACTATTTTAAGCTTAAATATGGTTTTCAAACTTATTAAGGGGTGTTTGGCACAAGCAGTACTAACCTAGGTTAGTACTGTTTGATTGCCTTGTGACCTTAAAGCCAAGTTTGATAAGCTCAAACTAAGCTTATAAGTCGGTTTTAATAAGTGGTTAAAGTTTAAATCTCTAGTTTAAGGTTTAATCTAAACATGGTTTAAATCTGAGGTATCCTAGTGTGAAAATTTTGCTTATTTGCTTAGATCTTGATTAGTAGCATTTTGGTATTGATTTCATGCTTGTTATGGTTCAAAATGCAGTAGAATGAGTTTAGTTTAAGTGTGTAATTGTCATTTGTGTTTAAGTCACAATCTGTCAGTTTCTAAGTATCAAATTCAAAGTTTAAAATCTAGTTTTCATAGCAAATTTTAGGTTAGATTAAGTATGTTTAAGGATCTGAAAATGAGAGAATAAGTTCTTTGTAGTCCAAACTTAATCTGTTTTAGCTTTTTAAGTTTTCAAAACATCAAATTCTAGCTTATAATTAGGCCTGCAGTTAGTCATTTAGTATTTTATAAAAACTTGAAAAACCCAAAACATAGGAATTTAGTTAAACTGCCATTTTCATTTTTCTTTTTCTAGCCTATTTCATTAGCTTATCTGCTTAAATTTTTCTTATCTTTGTTATTTGAGTCCTAGTCTTAATCTGTTTTTAGTTCATAGCTTTTTATGAGTGCTTAATGGTCCTTAAATTTGAGCTTAAAAAGTGGAAAAAGTCTTTAAATCTATTTTTGATGTCTGCTGTCCCAAATGCTTTCTAAGGATTTTCGGCTTATTTTGTTTGTTAAATTTCTATCCCTAGTGCTTATTAGGTCAAGGTGTTAGTCTGTTTCAGCTTATTGAGTTGTCCATTTGCTTATTTAGTTAGAAATCTCCAAGCAGTTTAGCCAATTTTGTCTAAATACTTATTAAGCAAACTGTCATCTTATGTTAGCTTGTTTCTGGCTTATTTTTAAGTTCTGAAAAAAGTTTTTTTTTAAGTTTCTTATTTCTGCTTATAGTTTAGCTTTTTCTAAAAAGAAAATAAAAAAACGTTTTTGCAAAAAGAATAGGTCCAAGACTCGAACCTCCGACCTACCCTTCACACACACAACACCTTAACCAGTTTGCCCTTGAGTCTTTTTCATAATACCTTTGCACTCTTAATTTCTTATACACAATTTTCAGTTTTGGCTTATTAAGCTTATTTGCTTATTTCCAGCTTTTTCAAATAAGCTGGTGAACCCATTTTATTTTTCCTACATTGGTAATACTTTAAAACACTGTTAGTAATTTTGCCAGATTTTATAAATTAGTTTAGCATTTTTAATTAATTTTCTAGATTAAAATAGATTTTAATTCATAAAAAATAAAATAAAAATCAAAAAAATATAATTCTTTTTTCTAAAATTATTTTTAATCATTTAGGACTTTTAAAAATTAAATTTACATTTTTAGGGGTAAAATTTGATTATTTAGGTTTTTAAGTCACGTTTTAGAATCCCCGTTATCGTTTTTAGCCTAAATCCTTACTTGCCTTATTTAATTGCTTGCTTTTATTTGGTTTTACGTTTCATAAGTAGAAATAGAATCCAAATCCAAAATCCCTTGAAAAATTATTCAATCAGCGATCACAAACTCAAACAAAATTCTCAATTTGCGCTTCGTCGGGATACGACTCAGGGAGATTTGGTCATCACTTTTCCTAAAGTGATTTTTATTTCTTAACGGAATACTACTCTTATATTATTTGATAATAGGCCATTAAGTTTTATTATTTTATATATATATATATATATATATATTATATATAATTTATAGATATATTATATATATATATACAATAAATGCTATTTTGTCCCGAATCATTTATATATTGATCTCTTTTGGCTCTAGACTCAAAAAGTGCGTTTTGGTTTTAGTGATTGGAGGCTTGAGCAGACTGTCACCTCTTCAATATCAACAATCTCAGAGTGAGAAAGTCAATAAATTACGTGTTATGTCACCGCGTGAATTAAAACAAGATTTATTTTGAGGGAAACTTAAGTAGCTGAGGAGGGTTGTACATTGCATCACTGGATCCATGATGTCTTTTGTAAAAACTAAATACCGTCTTTGTGATATCTGATAGATTATTTATTTACTCAGTTTCTGCCTAGTGCATGGAGGGATCATTTCTTTTCACCCTTTACATAACTTTTTTTTCATTCTTCAACCCTTCAATATTTTCCAAGACGTCCTTACTAACACCATGTTGTGATTGTTCCGGTGCTAGCTCATGCCTTAGAAAACATTTTTCCCGTATTCTCATTCAACTCCATCTTACCTAAGGACTTTTATTCTATCTATTTGATGTCCCTGGGTAACACCTTCCGGTTCTGGTTGGATCGTGGGATAATACCTAACCTTAACCATGTTATACCTTCATCGATACGTCGCGAAGTAGGTTGTTAGGGTCTTAAGATCTAACCTATAAACCATTTGAAAATCAATCAAAGTGTTTGATAAAGAGATTTGGCACTTTGAAAGTTTTGGATTTTCAGAAATACCCCCTACACATATGCATTATAATTGATATTGTTTTGCACATGGAGGAAAGAGTGTACTTAAGTCAAAGACGATCACATTTTAATCCAATCCTCTACCCCCTCAAAAATAGCATACCATTTTTTTGATATCAATGGATTAAATAGTTATATAAGTTTTGGAAAGCACATGGGAGACAACGGTTGTAGCATGATTATTATTGAAACATGTCAATTTTTATACTCCCCCTCAACAATAGATATTGGTGATACCAAAAGTAGAGTCGGAGGAGGGAGTGAAACTTTTAGCACACAAGTTTGAAAGATTTTGAATTCTTTTTTTGAAAAACTCTTGAAAAAGTGTCCTCATGATTTACTTGTTGATATATATTTATGAAAAGATATGTAAGCCATTTTACTTATGCTAATCACAAGTTCGAGAAGGTGTAAACTTCCCATTGTTAGGATATATGTACTTAGTTGTACACTTTCCTTTGTTTGAAGTCCGAGTTCCAAGCGGAAATACTTAAAAGTCATTGTTTTGAGCAAACTTTTGAAAAGTTTTTGATATGTATGCTCTAAAACAAGAAGACTTCCCTTGTTTTTAAGGTAAAGCGTATTGAAGCGTACACTTTCCTTTTTATGAAAACTGAGTTGTGCATTGATGTGTACACAAGTCATTTAAAGAAAATTTTGAAGAATGACCCGTTTTGAAAACATTTTCGCAAACATTATTGTTGTTGAACTCTTGCTCAATGTACATTTATACTTACGTATCATTGTTGAATGACATGTCTAGAGGCGTAGATGCAATTGAATTTTGGTGAGAGACATGTCGTGAGAAGATTCTTCTTCACATTTTTCATTTTATATCATGGAAAATATTTTTGGATTTTTCTAGATTTTATAATTTTGTATTTTGATATTCAAAGGTTTTTTAATTTTGTATTTTTTTCTTCTAAAAATATTTACATAATATGTGATAATGCTCAAATTGAGTATATCTTTAGGCGCGTTATCATGGTTAATTTAACGTGCTTTTGCTACTAATATTGCATAAAGATGAATTTATATGTTTGTAGCAAGCAAAGAGTGAGAAAGTGAAGGAAAAGATCAAGGAAAGTAGGAAAAATGAAAAGTTGTACGTATACGAAGAATTCCCAACAAGAACGAGTCTCGTGGATGCGTTATCGAGAAGAAAAATCACTTGGAGATCATTTCTGGGAGCAAAGAAAAATATTTTATTGACTTTGGAGTCATATGAGTCAAACCCGACCAAGAAACGAGCATCCGGGAAGCTAAAACGTAGAAAAGAAAAAAGTGCAAAATCTAAAAATTCAACCAGACGCGAGTCTCCTCTTTCAGGTCATTTTGACCAAAAGTATATTCGAATGCATCCATACGAAAGGCTACTCCTTCAGGCCGAATGAACGACCCGAGCGCGCAGACTTTTATGTCAAAACGACCAAACTCAATCTGGTCGCGCGACCCGAGCCTGCAAACGCACGGCTGGATGCTTCTAGCCTTCCCAAATTACATTTAAGTGCTCTAACTTCCCTAGTTCGATCATATGTCCATAATAACTTATATTTTAGTTATATTTATGACACTTTGTGCCCAAGAAACTTACTTAGTTGCTAAGGGATGCTTTCTACTATAAATAAAGGCCACATTTCTTGGTTTTCAACATGAAAAATTCCCCTTACACCATAATTAAGGACGAATTTCTCCACTCCATCACTCCCAAAATACCTTAAAACCCTCTACCAATTCTAGAAGTAGTGCAAGATCGCTTGAAGTTATGTGTTTCGCATCATTTTCCAGTTGGTAGATCCGTTGTAGTCAATTGGAGGTTTAAAGGTTGTTTAAAACCTTTATCTTTACGTATTGTAATCATACTTTGGGTAAACTCTTTTACTTTTTAAGAAGTATGTTATTGATATGATTAGTTTAAAACTTTGTGTTTGGTTGAAATAATCATGGATTAGTTTTTCTTCACTTGTGTGGAATGATGTAAACATTGATATGGAGTCTAGATATAGACATATGATTTGCTTATGATATTTGTTTGAATTCATATGAGTCTAGATAACTTGTTGGTAAATCATAACCAGGTCTATAGGTCAAAAGGATTTTTTGTGATGATTTGTTCCAAATGTTAGCGCGCATATATGTTTGGTATTTCATAGTTGACAACTATGAATAAACATGTTAAATGGATTTATAAAGGTTTAATCAAGAGTATAGGTCGAAAGGACTCTTATGAACAAGCTGGTAAAATCATATTGCTCATAAATGGATCGTAATGACATAGTTTGTAATAATGATCATAGGTCGAAAGGGTTCATTGATCCCAACCATGATATATACAATTTCATGATACTGCTCATTGACTTGGAATTTTGTGCTTTTGATTTGTGTGCTATTGCTTGATATCTACTCGATATTCCATACACTCCGCTGATATGAATACTAGTTCCAAACAAGTGTTGTTTTTACTTATTGAATTCTCATCTTTATAATTTTCGCGTTATTTGTTGCTTATATGGTATTCTAGGACGTGACACCCATTTTACCACTTTCGTGTTATTTGTTACATAGATTCTTCACAATCGAAAACACCTAAATCCTAGTGAACAACCTCAGCTTACCACACCAAGCTAACTACACACGATAGGGTCATACTTGCCCGAATGTTTTCTTAGCTTAATCCCAGTCATCCTTGTAAAAATTTAAAAATCGTAGCTAACATGCATCAAGTTTTTGGTGTCGCTGTAAGGGATTTGTTTGTGTTTTTTTGTGCTTTGAATTCGTGTTTCATTTTATTTCATTTATGCTTGTTATTGCTTGCGAAAAAAAACCAACCACCAATCCGTCTTGAATAAATTTGTCTTGATTTGATTTGTTTCATTTTGTGTTATGTGACTACCGTAATTGCTTGTGTGTTTGTGTTTTTGTTTGTTTTTGTCATTTTTCGTGTTTGTTTCGTCTTGTGTGACTAGATTCTACCTTATCATTTGTGACTAGATTCTGATTATAGCTTTTCCTTTAATGACATATTTGTGACTAGATTCTGCCTTATCATTTGATTTGAGTATGAGGCACAAATTCTACTTCCTTAGAATGATTATCATGATCATCTAGTGGGCTAGAAGCAAATGCTTGTTCTACTAAATCCTGAAGTGTAGTAGCATGTTTCCTAACTTGATCTAGATAACAGTGATGCATTAGCTCTTTTTGCTTAGAAAACTAATTAGCAGCTGGGCTCTGTTCAGTTATAGAGTCAATTACTCATTTATATACATTCCAGGGGCAATCACATTAGTGTTATTAACAACTTTTTTTGTTTACTCAGCCAAAAGATTATGTAGTGATTGGTTTTGACAAAAAAAATTCTGCAACAACTTGGGGTGCAAACCTTGATTCTGGAAACTGAGAAGTAATCAAAGGTTTTGAAGATAGAGGGTTTCCTAAGATAAGTTCTTTTAAAATTAGTGTTCACATTCTTTCCTTTTATGATCTTTTGTAACTCAGCATTAGCAAACATTTTGCCTTGTAATTATGCTGTCAAATCAGCATTTTTAACAATCTTACTATCCAATTGAGAAATTAAAGAATCGGTCTGGTCTTTGGTCTGAGCTCTTGTTTTCTTTATTGAATCATAAGGTTCCTTGTAAGTTGTAAGTCTATTTCAAATCCTCATTTTCTTTAAGTAATGTAGTCACACTATGTTCTAGCTCAATATTTATTGTCTCAATGTCATCAATATCCTTTTTCACTTTGGCTACATCACTAGATTCTTTCAAAAATCTTTCACTAAGCCCCAATGTCAAAGACTAGTTTTGCAATTAAAGTTAAAGAGAAGTACTATGTGCCTCCAATTTTTCAAAATCTTTTGCAAATGTACAAGTCTTTTTGATAAATATGTTGTAACATTAACTAGTTGTTTTGAAATATCAAAATTGGTCTTTTTAAGGACAATGTTTTCTGATTCATGATTTGGGTTTGTGAGCTCAGATGGTTTGTTTTCCCAGATATTATCAAATGTATGCAAGATAGTAAACATGATATCAGAAAACAAAACTACTTCTAAGAGACGATTATTTTCTTTTTCAAAAAATTGAAATTATTCAAGTGATTCGTTAGCTTCCTTCTCAAGAGATTTGTAGCCCCTTGAAAACTCAGTTGCTTCCTTCACAAACTTCTTCGATTCAAAGTGATTCATTCTAGGTCAATATGATGGGGGAAATAGGAACAATATATGTTTCCAAAGCTTTTCTGACTTCAAGGTGAACAGTTGAGTTCCAATTTTTAGCGGTCAAAGTCATTTTTGATTTAATAATGCGTTGAAAAATCTCAAGTTGTGCTTTAACTTCATTAAAACATTCTCTTGCAAGACAATTTTTAGGAGTATCGCTTGAGGATTCCTCGTCCAAATTGAAAACCTTTTGTAATTTGACTGCTAAAACTGGCTTTGAAACAAAATTTTTAACTTTTATCTTGTCAAAAAAGAAACTTTGCTCTTTTGACTTTATTTTTTGTAGAATGAAAACCTCTTAAAGTCTGTTCAACTTTGAATAATTAATTGGTTTTAGTTCTCGTTTAAGTTTTTGCATTTTTGATTGGCTCTCATCAGCAAGTCTTAAAGTTTTATTAGAATCATACACAGAGAGAGGTTCATGATTTGCAGAAAGATCTTTACCATCATATAACATATTTTGTTCTTCTGAGCTTGTTGCAAATACAATGGATTTTGATAGCTAAGAGAAATTTTGTGTTCAGTATGATAAACAAAGTCTGGTTTTGGAGAAAGCATGTGAATTGTTAGAATTAATTGACCCGTTTTAACAATTATGTTTAACTCTTTTATCTTGTGCTCTGACTCTATGATTGGTTCTTCATCTTCACATTTTGAGAACTTCAATTTCAACTCATCTCGTACTTTTTCAAGAGTGGAATAAGCTGTTTCTTGATTTGAAATTTGGTTTTTAAGATTTGAAATTTATGTGTTAAAGGATTTAATCTTTTTTTACATAACTTCTAGTAAGTTCAACTAACTTTTGAGTTAAACGTTGTTCTGCATAAACAGAATTCCTATAACCAGTTTCAAGTTCATTATATTTTTGCTCATTGTATTCAAAAAATGTTTGTCGTCCCTTATACTGTGCAAACTCAAAGATTAATCTTTCATTTGCGACCTTAGCTACGCGATTAACCATGACACATCTATCTAATTATACTTTGAAATTAATAAGAAGAGATTCAAAGTAAGCATTGGTTTCCTCATTATTAACAGCATGCTGCTCAACGTCTCCTCCACTAAGGTTAACATTTGGAGTTTCATCCATGATATTGCTATCATATTGTTGTTCCACATATGTACCTTAAGTAGATCCATGTAGCTCATAATGATGCTCTTTCTTGGGTAAAAAATTATTATATCTCATTAAAACTTAATAATTGTTGAATTTTTGATTCACAAAGTTTCATTTGTGTCATAAATAGGAGCAGTGTCCATGTTTGATGAAGCTGCCTGAAGCTTGTTCATAAAGATGCAATTTGCATTAAGTTCCCTTTCTTCTCATTCTTCGTGATAAGCAGCGGCTATGAAGTCATGTTGTTCTACAGTAAAAGGTATCCCAGCTTCTTCTTGTTGAACCAACATCAACCTTTCTATGTAATAAGTCGAATCTCTGACCCTAGACTTGTTTGTGCAGTTCCTTGCATAATGACCCAAACCCCTACAGTTATAGCACCATATTTGAGTTACATTATGCTCGTTTCCAAAATTCCCAACCACTAGTGTTGCAATATTTCCCTGTGGATTCCCAATAATCCAATTCCCATTCTGCCCTGCATTATATCCAACTATATGATTCCTCGCATTTTATGTCTGCCTATTCCCTTGATTCCCAGCATTAGCTGCAACCAATTGCATCTGCCAACCCTGATTCATATTCCTTGGTGGTTGTGCAATCGGCTTGTTATGGGTGTTTGATGAGATTCTCTGGTTGTTGTTAGTAGGTGTGGAATAGTGCTTCTTGAAAGCATTGGAGATGAGAGCAAAAGTTGTTTGCATAGCTTGCATAAATAATGGTGTCGATGATTGGATGTAGTTGCACAAATCTGTTACTGTTATTGGGTAATGGTTGTTGTACAATGATGTTGTTGAGGGGTAATGGTTGTTCAAGTGTAGACACTAGTAAAAGGGTATATTGGTTGGTGTGGTGTGTTTGCAAGGAGAGCAAGTGGAGCCTGAGTCCTAGAATATAGAGCTAAAGGATCATGAGTTTTAGCTAATCTTGTTACCCTTATCTCATTAGCTTTAATCTGGTTTTGCTTTAAGTAGTCGTACAGATGATTGTAATCCACTTTATGCAACTTCTATGACTGCTTAACACGTGTGACAAAGTGTGCCCATTCATGTTGTAGGTTATTAAGAAACTTGAGGTTTGTTTCAATGATGGATGGTGTAAGCTTGTTTTTGTTTAAGTGATTGATAAGCTTAGAAAATCTGATGAAGTATGACTTTATAGTTTCACCCTCAGTTGATGGAAACCTATCTAACTCATCCAAAAGTATAAGTTTTTTTCTCCAGAATCCTAGTTTTTGTTCCTTTCATCAACCTCTGATCACGTTGCCACATTGCATGTGCATTCTCACAAACTATACCAAAACATAAAAACGGATGGTCAAACCCTAGTGTGTATGCATATTGCATGATCATCAGCCTCAACATTTCTTCATTCATTCTCAGTGAGTTCACATTCAGATTGGATTATGTACGAAGGAGGTACTGGAGGTGTACGGGTTTCATCACCAGGTTCTGGGATATATTGGTATTTGTAAGGACCTTCGAGAATAGATTTTGCAAGACGTTTTCCATTAGGTTTTCTCTTACAGTAACGAATCATTCTGCTTGACCATTGAACGTAGTTATCTTTTGATAGCATAGAAGGATGGTTTTCGAAACCATCAACAAAAATGTCTTGTTGAGTAGCCATTAGAAACTTGTGTTTAGTGAATCAAGATCTTAAGACAAAAAAGTGTTGATTTATGTTTTTGATTCGATGTTGTTTGTGTTTATGATTTGTATGTTATCTTGCCAAATGGTTTTGTAAGTTATCTCGCCAAATAAAACAAGTATTTTTCCAAATACAACTATCTCGCCAAAGACAAAACTATTTCGCCAAAGAAGTTATCTCGCCAAGAAATCTATTTCGCCAAAACCAAAAACTATCTCGCCAAATAAAAAAATATCTCACCACAATGTTTCCAAACTATTTCGCCAAGAATCTGCTTTGCCAAAGCCAATGTTTCGCCAAATTATTTCGCCAAATCTATCTCGCCAAAGCAATTGTTTCGCCAAAAACACTATTTTTCCAAAGCAATTTGTTTTGCCAAAAGCACTGTTTCGCCAAACATTAACACGTCAAAAACAGTTTTTGCGTAACCTTTTAAAACTCTTAAAAACACAATTTAACATGTTTTGGATCCGTTCTTTTTGCACTAATCTCTTCTATATCATGTATATAATCATAAAAATGTATGATTTTATATTATAACACGAGAAATACTAAAAAATGTACCAAATCGACATTCATTTATAATAAATTCGATTTCATAGATAACGTAATCCGTCCATTTCATATATAACTTGGAAAAACATACCTGTTCGGTTTAGATACAAAATGATTACTACACTTAAGTTACAAGACAAAAGAAACAGCCTAAAGCCATACTAGCCGGGATATACCCGTAATACTTAGTATGTTGTACAAGATAGATAATACTTGAACAAAAGACCTATACTGGGTAGCTAAACAAAACAAAATATCTATACAGTCTGCTAGCTGGGAATAACCCCATACAACTTACAAGTGACCCCCTGCATAGCATAGCTACAAACAAAACCAAAATCTAGGAACTGCTATACCAAGGCCTTCTCCTGGTGCAGTCAGGCTGTGTCGGACCTTTGTTGGCGGGTCCAAGCTAGCCTATTAAAACGTCGTGGCCCATCTGAGTCTGTAGTCCTATCAGCAACATCTAATGCTTATTCAACAACTGGACCTGCCCTAGTAGTTTGCCTGTAGCATCTTTAAAGTCACAACCTGACTCTTACGCTCAGCTGCCTGCAACTGTGAAATCACTGCCTGCTGACCCCATCACTACCGAACGTAATGCCATAATCTTTGAACGTTTCATATAGCTAACCTCTATGGAGTGTCCCCATGCCTCTCGGGAAACCAGAGCCTCCTGATCTAGTAGTCATGCAGTCTCATAGTGGTACTGACTATCATAAAACAATGTCTCAACACTCTGATATATCTGGGTCTGCCTGTCCTGAGTATCCTCTATCACAGCATAGATATCCTGGGTGTCTTGCTCCTAGATTGCAGTAAGCTCAGTCACCCTAGCATTGACCCCTTTAAGGGTCATCGGTGCTACCTCCTCAACAGCCTCTCTTAGGTCTACCCAAACATCTCTAATCCTATAGCCAATCTCCTCGGCTCTCGTGTCCCGATCTGATCTCGTTATCGAACATATACCACAAACCCAATAGTCTGTCCTGCCCACCGACCCTCCAATCAGTCTAGTGGCAGCTGCAGCTGAACTTTCTCCAATCTCGTACCTAGGGCCAAGGTCAATACCTAACCTCTTCCGAGGTGGTAGTGTAATCTCGGGCCTGTCTGTCCTGTGGTCAGAAGATAATAACTACAAAGGTGGTGATGAAGTAGGTAGTGGTAATGGATGAGAAGTGGATGGTGTCTCGGCTCTTAGCCGGATCATAGCAGCCCGATAGCCCAACGGATGAATAGGACTTTCGCATGTTGGGTTAAAGCAGGTAATCAGATGCTGGTGGTGCTGCTGGAAATAGGGGAGTTGAATATTGGAAGGAGATGATAATGAGAAGTAAGTGGTAGATTGGTGATGGGGTGTTAAGCAAGAAGATGCTCTCAACCCTCTTCTCTAGGAGGAAGTGATATGGATGGCTCATCTCGGATAGATATCCTGGCAGTCATACAGTGTACAGGTGGGACAGAGTCGGCCAAAGCTGGGTGCTCCTCTTCCTCCTCCTCATCCTCGTCCTCATCATCATCATCCTCATCATCCCTATCAGCAGGGTAATCAGTTGGATCCTCCTCAGGATCCTCATCGTCCTCCTCCGGATCAGACTCAGGAACATATCCTGGTGGATCTGCAATGGGTGAGGCAGCAGCAGGTAGTGGCTGCTCCTCAACTGGGAGTATCTCATCCTTCTGTGGTATGTACTCAGGGTACATCGGCTCAGGGACAAAGTCCAGTGGGGGAGGTGACTGCGGCTCCTCGGGGCCAGGTATATAGTCAAGCTATGGTGGAACCTGATAAGCAGCCATTATGTATGCATATGGGTCCTCTGGCATAATGGGTGGTCCATCGACTCCTGGTGAACCAATGTCTGACCCATCCTCAAACGGACTGGACACTGCCGTGTAGGTGACCGTGGAATCTTTCGAATCTGACATAACCGTATCTGAAACTTCAACATAACTTATATTAGTATTTAATATAAGACTCTTATAGTAATATACATTTATATCATAACATGTATATCAATCATGAATATCAATCATGCATGCATCTAGCCTAACCGACTAATGCACAATTAGTGTATGTATGTCTCGTGAAAACCCCTTTGTATGAATGCAATGTTTGAAAACGGTTATAGTCCAGCAAAAACATTTGACCTGGTTCTCTATAACCTTGGCTCTTGATACCAATCTGTAACACCCCCAAATTAGGTCGCAGCGGAATAAGAGTCTGGGGCGTGTTACTTCTCAGATCACTAGCATAAGATATATATTGAATGATAATTAAAAGTCGTTTTAAAACTGATACATTGGATTTAACAAAATGTTTACAAAAGCTTAAAGCTTCACTTGTTTACTTGTTATCATTACAAAGATTTCCAGCCCATAACAGATATACAAAATGTAAGGCGACTAAATCTTTAATGCAGGACATCCAAAACATAACCACCAATGTATCCGTTTTGCACCCCGTTGCGCCTAATGATCTCCTGAAACATTGCAGTTTAAAACGTCAACATAAAGTTTGGTGAATTTCATAGGTTTTATGTAAATAGTATAAGCAGTACACAATACTTTCCCCCGTGATAATGCAACAGAATGCAGACATCACAAAATGAAATTACGTTCCTAAGCACATGACGTTCCGATCTACTACATAATCGAAAATTCAATATATAAATATTGCTAATATATTGCCCCGTGATGATGTTCAACCCAAAACAACCAATATCTGACCTGATATACGTTCATTTCCCAGTGATAGCTAGTCAGCCTAACGGGAAGGACAATCCCCTAATAGATCTATCTATAAATCATTTCGCGCTGCACATTTCAGTAATTGACATTCAGACTCATTTGGGCAAGTGGGTTAATGCTACTTAGGCAAAACGTAATCAGAAAAAATTGAACACTTGCGTCCAATTTGTGAAAACTGCATATGTTTCTCACCTCAAAACTTTGTAAATCAATAAATAAAAATATGGGGCAATGACTCACCTGAGTGATTAAATTGATAATAAAATATCTCAAATAAAAATGCGTCACGCTAACGCCCGAATGCAACCTAGTTAATATAGGTCGAATCAGTAACCAAGTACGTTGTCTAACAACAACCATATATAATCCTATATAGTTATCATCGTACTATCGTTCGGGCTATCATAATTAAGAGGTCATGACATGACGTACGAGGAGTTAGGACACTTTAAATCGTAAATCCAACAACTCGTCAATACGCCATCCGAAGAGGCCTCATTATGAAATTCATAATAAAATAGCACTTTTGATAACTAATAACATAAATAATTCTTAAATCAATCACCATCTAATCGTTTTTAAAATGAAATCGTATATATAAATTAATAAAAAAACGTATATAATTACCCTTAGCAAAATGACATAACTTTGTACGTTTTAAGTCCGTTTCACTCGCATTTCCTACGCCCACAGAGCTTTCGTATATAAGGGCGAGTGAGTCATATTATTATTGCATTTTTAAAGTTTCGCAAAGATTCTATTTGGTGAATAGTGTTTTTACGGTCATTACAGACTATAAACTTAATTAACAGCAAAACCTAAATGTCGTATCTTCTTCGTTATAGCTAGCTCCGATTTTAGCGATTCTTTTCAAAGAACACGTTTCTCGTAATGAAATTTTTAATCATATTAATATGATGTTTACAAAGTAAAAATTTATCTGCCATGAATAGTAACATTTTAATAAAATTTGTTTTATAAAGTATTTTTACGTCGTAAACTCGTAACTAGCTATCATCTTCGTTATAAAATCCGATTTTCGAGTTTCTTATCAATTTAGAATCTTATTAGATGTAACTTATTTATAAAACCTAATATGGAGTTACATAAATTGAACCAAAACAGAAAGTTGGAAGTTTGATATTTAAAAACATGGTTTTAGAGGCATGATTTTTTGTACCATTAAGCTTCAACAGAAACAACCTTGTTACAACTATTTTACAAAACTTTATATCCTTATGTCTTACATATTATTAGGTCCATTATGTCATGTTTTTTCCAAGAGTGTCATGAATACAAGATAAACATGTTATTACACCATTTTTCACTTGTAAACTTTATTAAGTTAACATTGAAAACCCACTAATTTATTCATATACATGTTATACTTAACCAACATTTTAAAACCACTTATACATTCCATTTAAACATCATATTAAGCCATCCATATAACATGTAAAATAAGTGTCACAAAACATTGATCAAAAGTAGAAAACCCTTTCACACTATTCAAAAGTATCATCTAAATGTATTTAAACTATATAAACATAAGATATGCATAAATCAAAAGAAATTAAAATAAGTAGGGTTCTTAGATAACTTGTTGAGTAGGATGAGAAGAAACTACCAAATCTAAACCCGTTGTTAGCAAAGAACATAGCTATTATCCTTGAAAACCCAAATTCCCAACCAAAACCTCTAATCTTGCAATATCTTGTTAAAAACCTCTTCAAAGCTTTAACCAAACCCTTAAAAATCTTCTTATAATACCTCATATGATGTATAAAACCTAATATATGGTGAAAGAAATATCAAGCTATGGATTGTATATGTTTGTGGTTTTTGATCCCGTGGGATATTAGAGAGGAAATGGGAGAGTTTTGAATTGATTTTACACCTTTGAAATGAGATTTGTGTGATACTTGCTAGCTAAGGCCTATTATGAACTAATCCAAGGAACCAAAGTGAAGATTTCTAGGCAAGTAGTCAAGTGTAAGGTAAGGTGTAAAGGGTTGGTCCCCTTATAAGCCTTAACCTTAGATATTTAAAGAGTAGTCATGAACAAGAATATTACCTTGGTCCTATCTCACCATATCCGGGTCTCCATACAATAAATAAGATGATATATTTTATATTCTGTGTATTGGGTATAAATCTTGGGTATCGTTTAAGCGTTGTAAGTTTGGTGCTTCGGAATGCCGAAAACTCGTTTTATTGCGAAACGTAACAATTTTACGTAACCAATAAAAATAAGATGAACAAAGTTGATAATTATCCTTATAATAATCAATTTACACTGCTTGAATGTGAAACGTTTAATCGTTTTAAATCCCGATTATAATTAAATGAACATTTTAGTTTACGCAACCAATCAAAACAAAATTTAGCTAACGATTACGATTTAAGAGCAAACGCGTAATTGTGAATTACATAATGTCATACAATGACCTAAAACACGAGGTGTTATACGAGGGACCGAATCACGCTCCTTGTAGTCATGATAATTATAGATTGTAAGATTTTAGAACGTAATAAACTGTTTTTTTAATTAGGTTAGAATTAATAAAATTTGGAGATTCCTACACCATTAAATTTTCTAATGGTCATAAAGTTAAGTATGAAGACACAATCATTGCAAGCACATGGAACCTAGCTGATAGAAGTTTTGTATCCACTACTTTTAGCTCCCAATTGACATCATCCCAACTGCGTTAGACATTATTTACCCTATCGAGTTAGCTAACAGAAAGATAATAGGAGTTAATACTACAATTAGAGGTTGTACGTTAAATTTCCTAAACTACCCGACAAAATCGACTAGGTCCCATGTACTCTGCACCAGTAGATTATCCCCGAAAAAACTTAACCCCGTCTGAAGATGCAAGAATTGTCTACTTAATTACAAGAACTAGTTGACAAGGGATTCATAAGACCTAGTTCCTCACCTTAGGGAGCTCTGGTCTTGTTTGTTAAAAAGAAGGACAGATCTTTCAGAATGTGTATCGACTGTCGTGAACTAAACAAGCTTACCGTGAAGAATCGATACCCGCTTCCAAGAAATCGACGAACATTGTTTAAAAAAACCAATCTATTAGTGATCAATGTCCTACTCGAAAAGATTTTATCTGAGTTTTTGGTTTATCACGCTGAACCTTAGAGTTCATGAGAAGGATGTTCCAAAGACGGCGTTATTTATAGGACTCTTATAGTCATTACGAGTTCCGAAGTAATGCCTTTTGGATTGACTAATGCCATCGCCGGTATTTCATTGATTTGATGGTTCGGGTGGTTCAAGCCATATTTATAAAAGTTTCAAGATGTGTTCCATCGATGATATTTTGATCAACTCTAAGAACAAGGAAGATCATGAGGAACACCGTAAGTTAATCTATATAATTACTTAAGGAGGAGGAGTTTGTAAACACTGATGTTTAATATTTCTAACTATATATATAATAATAATAAATTACAAAATCTATAATAGTAAAAAAACAACAAATCAATTAAAGTAGGCCCGAGCAGTATAAACTATTCTCCGGGTCGTATAATTCCTCTGCCAATGAGGCTGTGCTGAAAATCGATACATCGAAGATTTTGAGTTTAGAAGGAAGGAATTGATTTTAAGTAGTGTGGAAAAGTCAAATTAAACAATAATAAACAAAAACGTTTAAGAAAAAATCCTAAACGAATACGAAAATAAGCGAAAAACTGAAGCACGAATCCCGAACAAAGGGTGAAAAACCAAAAATCTTTAAAATTAAACCCTACGAAGAAATTCACTTCAAGAACGACCATCTAAGGAACAAATAACTAAAGAGAGGAAAAAAGACAGACCGAAACGGAGTTCGTTTGACCCTAAAACGAGTCAAGACAAAAAACGCACCCGGACCGCTCTTTAAAAAAACGAAAAGTTGTAAAAATAACCCTAGACGAAAAATTTTTATATTTTTCCTCTACAAACAATATGACTAAAGAAAATTTTTCTAAAAAAGAAAAATAATTATTTGATAATTTTTGTATTTTTTTTTATGAATTTTTAAAACTTTTAACTAAATTAAATTGTAAAAAATACTAAATGACTTTAAAAAATTCTGAAATTTTTACTAAAAATACTAGATACCTTAACAATCCTACGAAAAATAAGAAACAAAAAAAAACTGAATGAATAAGCCCTAAATAAGCTGTAACAGCTTATAAGCTTATAGGCCTGAAATGTATATAAATACTAATGCCCTTGGGACTATAACGAAAAAAGTCCAAGGCGGCAGCGGTATTGTGTGTAAAAAGAGAGGTGTACGAGGGTTGAAGACCCGGTTCGAGTCTTGCTCACCCGGGTCACCCCTTGTCTCCTTTCTTTTTTTTTTGGAAAAACTTTGTAAAGCAAAGTTGTTAAGCTCGTGGGGCTTAACAACTTTTTCAACTACAACTTTTTCTGAAAAGCTATAAATAAGCTTAAAATAAGCTTTTAAAATGACAGAATGCTTAAAACAAGCTAAGGTCTAGAAAAAAAAAAAGGCTAAGACATTTTGACATAAGTGGTCATTAAGCCTAAACTTGGACTAAATAAGCTAAAGGGGGCCCTAACTAACCTAGATAAGCACTAAAAAGCTAGAAACTAAAACTAAATAAGCTGAAAGGAGCTTATGATGACAGAAAGCTAAAACAAAGCTTAAGGCCAAAAAGGGCTAGGCTGTTGGACTCAAATAAGCTAAGAAAATGAGAAAATAAGCTCAACAACTTACACACTATCCTAAAAAGCAACTAAGAGTCAAATAAGCTTATTAAATAAGCTCAATAAGCCAGAATGAAAAATAAGCATTCCCTACACTAAACTTGGCTAAAACAGTCAAAGGGCAACTTGGGGATTAAAAATAAGCTAGCTAAAGCTTTTCAAAAGAAGTTCCCAAAGGGCTGAGATTGAAAGGGCTTATCAAAGAACTTATGGACTCTTAAAATAAGCCAAATCCTAGGACTTAAGTACACTAAAAAGCTAAGAAAATAGGGCTTAAAATCACCCCTTTGCACCAGGGGAAAACTTACTAAAGACAAGGGCTTATTTGACAGCTTATTTAAAGCTGTCAAATAAAGCTTAAATTTAAAAGATAAGTGTAAACAGCTAATTATACTAGCACTCAAATTGGATTTGTGCACAAATTTTTAGCTTCTAAAGCTCTTTTAAACCTGCTGAATTTTTAAAGTGAAAATGGGCTTTCTAGCTTTTAAAAATTGCTACTTAAAAACTTGGTGGTTTTTGACTCAAAAAGTCAAGTGACCAAAGGGCTTGGTCAGCTTGTTTTAGACACACTAAAACACCACTTTTTGAAACCTTAACTCACAATTACAAGAGCTTATTAAATAAGCTCTTGTAACTTTTTCTAAAACACCACAGTTTCAAAGATGATTTATAAAACTTTTGAAAAACAATTTTCAAACTTTAACACATTATAAAACTAAGCGTTAAAACCGACTTATTACTCAAACCAAAAACTATCTTGTGACCCCAACCCATACCAAAACACTTTTTGGACCCCGTTTTTCTGTTGACCCAAACACTCCCTTGATATTTTAAAAATGACTTTAAAACTAAAAGAGCTAAGTTTAAACTAAACTTTTCAAAGAATTAAACACTACTATAGCAAATTTACACTATAAAAAGATAAAAAGCACAACCAATAAGCACTTAAAATGGGACAATAAGCTAAGACAGAATTAGGCCTTCTTGACAGTTTTAAGCAACTTGTATGAAAATGAAGTAAAGAGTAACTAAGGAGCACACTTAAGCCTTAATTGACATAAAAAGCACACAGCACAGTAATAATCTAACAATATGCTAATAAGCTATTGCTACAGTAACTTTTTAAAGCAAAATAAAAAAGGAAATTGTACCTTTAATCCTTTGCTCAAAAAGGATTTTGGAAACCTAATTAAGCTCTAAATTCCTACCCCACAGCTTATAAATAAGCTAAGACTAAGCAAAAACCAATAAGCCTTCCACAATAGCTTATTCATCCATCTTTAATCCAACAGTACTCTTGCCTTTCTTTTAAATTTTTCTTAAGGTTTTTAAAAACAGAATGTAAGAATATGCTGAAATGAAAGCTTAAAAGTTTTTAAGAGACTTTTGCAATTAAGAACACAAAAAATTAAAGGAACTGAATTTTCATTAAAAATGAAGTACAAGTACAATAAAAACTTTTAAACTTTAAAAACTAACTTAAAACTGCACTTAAACTACATAAAAAACTCCCTTAGCCACAATGGCTTTACAATGCTTTATAGGAAAGAAAAACGACTAAGGTCTTTGTCTTGGAATCTTTGTCTTCTTCCAAGTGTGTTTGTTTGTAGACACACAAACACACTATTTTTGTTGTGAGTGTGCAAACAAAGCAAATCCTGGCCCTTGGTTTTTCTTGGCCTCCAAGCCGAAACCTCTCAACCATTGATTAGTTTTGGTGGGGGTTTGGATTGCCAACATGGCAATCCCATGTGGGTGTGGGGTTTAAGAGTGTGAGGTTTTTGGAGGTTTATGGAAAGTCAAACAAAAATGACAGGTTTGTGGGGTTAGGGATTTTGGCGGGAATGCGAAGAAGATATACAGTATCTTTGAAAGTTTGGGGTTTTGGCAATTTTGGTCCCTCATGGATATACCTCTCTTTGCATCACTCGTCCTTGTGTTTTAAATGTTTTGAGGACTTGGCAATTTCAGTCCCCAAGGGTTATAACACCCTTTGCACCGCACGTCCTTGGTAGTTATAAGTCTTTCTTTCCCCTATTGGCACTTTGGCCCTTGAGTTAAAACTTGCCAAATTGGCAGCTTTGCCCCTTCTCTTCATTTCCTTCTTTTTCTCCTTAAAATGTAAGTTTAGGGATTTACAAGTTTAGTCCCTAAACTTACTTTTCTTGACTTTTGGCTTCGGGGTTGACTTGGGTTGACTTTTTCAGGCTTGGGCTTGGACTTTGACTTTGTCTTTTCCTGCTTTTCCATTCGTTCTGGTTTTGCCCGTTTTGGCTTCGTTTTTCGTCCCTTTTCTTAGTTTATCACCGCCGTTCCTGCACAAACAATTAGGCAAAAACAAGCATATATTTGGCATTTTAAGTCCGTTTTTGGTTATTTTAGCTCGTTTTTAAAGGTAAAAGGTATGTGTAATTAAACACATACCAAAATCCCCCATACTAAGGTATTGCCGTGTCCTCACGCAATGCTATGAAGTAAGCATTTGGAAAACTAAGAATCTCGAACACCCTCGACTAATAACTAGAAAAGTAGCTAAGTGTTCATCGAGGAAATTAAAGACTCATAAGTTTTGAAAATCCCCGTCTTTACCATTTTTTTTTGTATGTACACCTATTTCTACACATCTTTTTGTATTTTTCAGTTTCTAGGAACCGTATTGACTTTCGTATTTACTAACTTTAAGGGAATCAAAGAAAAAGAATGCATTCGATACGAGAATGCCCAAAAAAGGATAATTCATCGTTCCCAGGTGACTTTTTCACGTTTCCAAACCAAGCTTTAAAACAAATCACTGTTAAATTAAGAGTTAAGATTCTAACACTACCTCATATATTGCAATTTGTAAACTTATTACTCCCGACAAATTACATCTACATGTGTGTAGTGCTATTTACGAATTTCAACGCATGATTCAATGTTGCAATAGATCTATGTTTTACGTTCCACCCGAGAATAATGAGTTTAAAGGCGAGATCATCCCATGTAGCGACTTTCGTCTCGGCACATCCCAACCTTGCGGTTAAGTGACCAGGCTTTTGACACCCCACAGAGACTAGTATCGGGACTCACGGACCTTAGGTTTCAAAAACTCTCAGGTTTCCCGTAAGCACATAGCTTATAAAATATAATAGCCAAAGTTCAAAAGCATATTTGAGTTTAACAAAAAGAGATCTTTTTATTTACACTTAACATTAACTATTTACGCAGTTGTAATCCTCGACTTTTTAGAAGGCTGCAACATCGGTTGTGAGCCGGCAAGATGCAGCAAACTTTTATCAGTCTCGGATAATTATTCTTACTATGGGTTTTCTTTAGAAGGCTGTAACATCGGTTGTGAGCCGGCAAGATACAGCAAACTTTTATCAACCCACAGTTTATTATATTTTTGCATTTTTCATTATTTTATTTTATTTTTTTATTTTTTTTATATTTTTTTTTAATTGGGAAAACGTCTTTTTGAAAAATCCAAGTATAAATTTGAACTAAGTCTAAAGTTTTTGCTATATACTACATAAAAATATATGATTTTAAAGTTTAATTTCAAACGCAGCACGTATATTAGTCAAGGTTAAAATTTTTATGGGAGAAAAAGCGGACAAATTAACACATCATGAGCTTCTTAAAATTTCCAAATAATCCTTGTTAGCATCCAATTCATCCTTAACACTATCATTTTTCATACTTCGCTAGTAATCGCGAACGCGCTTAGTCCCCAAAAATGTAGGAACAAGCTAGAGCTCAACACGCTCTATCGAGGTCAAAATTTATCTTATTCAACCACAGCAGGAAAGTTCAAAAAATGATACAAAAACACTTTATTTTATTTTTGAAAAAATTTTTAAATTTATTTCTATTTTTGAAATTTTGGTGGAAAAAAAAACGGGATTAGTGTTAACAACTGCTGCAAGGAAAAAATCAAATCGAATGAACCCCCCCATACTAAATGAAACATCGTCCTCGATGTTTTACAGAATGGTTTCATACGTAAATCCTAATGGGGTGTTGGGGGGGTACCGGTTTATGAATAAAGCATCATAAATAACACGTTAGTCGATAAGATTATGGATATCGGGATTACCCAAATGAAGCATGAGGATTGTGAAGCTCTTGTACTCGAAGGACAAATAGCACGAGAGATTTTCAAAAATCCGGGACATCCTGACAATACCGTGCACAAAAACACAAGACACGGAAAAGGAAAGAGGCAAGCCTCCCTCCAACAACAACTAAACACTTAATCATAAACTAGCAAACTACTACTACAATAAACTAGGGATAAAGCATGTGTGCCTCCCACGAAGCGCTTGTTTTTAGGGACACATAGCTTGACCCAATTCCCTGAATTTCAGTGTCCTTAGGGGCAATTTTTGGAGGTCAAGGATATCCAAAGCAGATATAACACCTCCAAAGTAGTGCTTTAGACGAAGAACCATTTACTTTGACAGTTTGGCCGGAGTTCAGAGTAACTCAACGATGCCATAAGGAAAGACTTGAACATGTAACTGGTCCCTGACCAACAGGATTTTCAATTTGCCAGAGAAAATTTTCAATCTTGATTTAAAGAGGATGACTATGATCACCGACGTTTGAAAACGCGGTTAATTGATACTTTTGCGTCATGAAATCTCTTAGTTGTTTCTCTTTGTAGATCAACATTTTCATATCATGATCACGCAGTTCACTTAATTCCATTGAGCTAACATTTGCTTTGATCACCCGCTGTTTGGAGAGATCAAAGTTGCATTTTTTACTGGCCCAAGTAAAGCTTTGTGCTCCAACCATAAACGGTAGATTGACATGCTTTTCCATATACAAGCTTGATGGAGTACACCCGATGGGTGTTTTGTATGCTGTAACGGATAGTCCCAGAGAGGCGTCATCTAGTTTAGTTCCGACCAAGAGGCAACGGTTTTCGCCTACTGACCCTGTTTTAAGTAATTCTTTTTAAACCACGATTTTGAATATTTTCAACCTCCCACTTGTCTGGGATTTGATACGCGTTGGAGAGGACGATGATGACTCCATATTTAAGCCATTACTTTGCAAACTGGTCCATTGGCAAAAATGTTTCCACGATCATCTGATGATGGCACGGGGGAGCACCAAACTGGCAAAGAGAGATTTAAGGAATTGCAAACAACTCTAAACGCGTTCGTTTGTGGGAGCGCCTTCGCTTCAACCCATTATGACAGATAGACCGATAGGCACAAGAAAAGTATTTGTTGCCTTAGAAGATGGTAAGGGTCCCATAAAAGTCGATGCCCCAAACGACAAAAGATTTCACAAACTTGGATGGAGTTTGAGGCAACCTCATCCCTTTTGTGAAATTTTTCCCTTGTCGATGTCACGCGTTACAATTTTTAATCAACTCGGTGCATCCATGTATCTTGAAGCCACAAAGAATCCGCATCAAATAACCTTTTAAAGCGGTGATGCTTGTCACACATGTAGTCCCCTGGGTCAATTGTGGCAAGCTTCAGGAGAATGTCCGCGAGCTTCTTTACCGTGCACACAACCGCCGTATCATTTGAATCCGCATTAGATTATAAAACAAGAAGGGGTCATCCCAGAAATATTTTTGACAACATGAAAAACTGATTTTTCTATTGGGATGAACATTCCCTTCGACAACGAAGTTCGCCCGCATGGTAGTTTGTGAAATCCATCAAACCATGGGGTACTATCAGCACGAAGAGTAACCGATCCAAGAGTTTCCGAGAGGGGAAAGTTTCGTGAATTCCAAGTTCTCGAGTATTATCTTGATGAGGGTTTATCAGTCTTGAAAAGATGATCGGCGGCCAGATTTTCTGCTCCATTTTTGTTCTCGGATGATAACATCAAATTCTTGGAGCAAAAGGATCCACCGCATCATCCGTTGGGCATAGCATCTTTCTAGCGAAGAGATACTTTAATAGCAAGAATGGACGGTATACACTAGCTTTTAACAAAAAATAAATACAACCGAAAACCTCTCAAAAGCGTACACCACGGCAATTAAACTATTTTCGGTTAGTATGTGTAGTGTGCTTGAGAGCTTCAGTCTAAGGTTTTGCTGGCCATATGGATTGGTTTGAAAATGCTTGTTCTTTCGTTGCCCTAGGACTGCCCCAATTGCAAAATCACTTGCATCACACATTAGTTCGAAGGGCAAGTCCCAGTCGGGAGCAATCAAAATCGGAGCCTCAGTCAATTTTCTTTTAATTTTATTAAAGGAATCGATACACTCTTTTGAGAAGAAAAATGGATCTCATTATTCAAAGCAAATGATCATTTGGGTAGGCTATTTTTGAGAAGTCCTAGTATGAACCGTCGTAAAAAACGGCTATCCCTAAGAAACTTCGACACCTTTCACAGATAGTCGGGTGAGGAGACTTGGCGATAACAACACAACTTTAGCTCGATCGACCTCAATTTCCTGATTTGGGAGATATGTGTCCGAAGAACAATGCCTCTATTAAATACATGAAATGGCTTTTCTCCTAGTTGAGGACCAAATTGGTGGTCTTCACACCGTTTCAACATATTGTCCAAGTGGATAGGCATGTAGAGAAAGAATCCATCCCCGAGACTGAAAAAGTCATCCATAAAACACTTCCATCGTTTTTTCGATCATGTCAAGAAGATTGTGCCATCAAACATCGTTGGAACGGCCCGGGTGCATTGCATAGCCCAAAGGCATGGCAACTATAGCAAATAATGTTCCGTAGAGTCAAGTAAAGTTGACTTTTCCTTGATCCTCCCTTCGGGTCTATGGGAATCTAGAAATAACCCGAAAAGCCATCGTGAAACAATAAGAATTGGTTTCCCCGGGCGAGTCTTTCCGAGGCATTGGTCCATGAAGGGAAGTGGGGAAGTGTCCATTCTGAGCCTCATTCAACTTTCTGTAGCGATGGCACACTCTCCACCAGTGACCAATCGAGTCGTATAAGATTCATTATTTTCTCATCATTTATTCACGACGGTCAGGCCACCTCTTCTTTGGTACACAATGCACCGGGGCTTACCCATATGACTGTCAAATCGATAAATCATCCGGCGTCAAGTAAGCCTTTTTCGAACTTCTTTCTTTGATGACAACGTGGATTTTTGGATTCACTCATCTTTGTGCTGAACCGAAGGTTCGTAGTCCCTCTTCCATGAGAATTATTGTGTGTATAAAACTCGTGGGTTGATACCCTTTGATATCTGAAAGTTTCCTAAGCTGATGGCTCGCTTGTGGGACTTAAGAACCTCGATTAGAGCTGCCTTTTCCTCATTTTTCAAGTCTTTTGCAATTATGACGGGTAACTTGTCGTCACCCTCCAAAAATGCATATTCCAAATGAGGTGGCAAGTCCTTGAGTTCAACCTCAGGGGGCTCATTAACAGAAGAATTTTCATGATTTGCTTCACAAATTTTAAGATCTTTTCGAGTTACAGGAAAATAATTTTCCTTGTGAGAGGTGGTGATGGTTTCACTATTGAGACTTGCTTCGAGAGAAGTATGTCCCCTTCCGGTGTGCATAATAATTGATCAACTTCCTTTGAGTTGATCATCCACTAAAGCAAGGAAAGAGTCGGCTTCTCGAAAAAGAGAATGAGTCACTGTGCCCGAATGGAGTTAAGTTGGAGAAGAAGTAGAGAACGATTTGGATCATAGTAAGGAGTGGATTGCCACTCGAGATCACATATGAGAAACCAAAATTTCTTAAGAGTATTCTACACAAGCCATATCAATGACGTCAATTCGTTTGCTGTCATATGATTGTAGTCAGCCGTGTACCATCTAATTTATGTCCAGATTGAATGTAAAGGCCTCGTCTGCCAACACGAAGGGTTATGTTCACCTACGTATACATCTGATAAGTGCAGTCTACATGTTTATTAAGAAACACTGACCCTCCCGAGGATTAGAGGTTAACTCGGGGGCTGTCTCAAAATCGACGACTACGAAATCCTGCAGAAATTGTGAACTTTCCCACATCACATAGTACCGTCTTCAGCGATACCATGTGGATTCAAGGATTGAACGGTCCCGCTAATTCAAAGCGTCATGCAGTTGGTGGTTAGTTTCGGAAAGTAGAGAGTAGATATCCAGACGGAATATGCATAAGATAAATGCTTGTACCAAGATCGGCCAAGGCATTGCATTATATCCGGAGAATTCCACAGGATAAGAAATTGCGTTCGGCGGCCAGGGTCTCCAAGTTTCTTTGGTAACTTGTTTAGGATGACCGCTGAGCAATACTCGTTCAAATGGGGTTTCTACGCCATTATTCACTCGAACTTTTCCTTGTTTCCGATTAAGGTTTTTAGAGTCGAGGAACAATTTTGGCATGAGCATCAAGGCACCTGTAAAAGCTAATTACGAAACGCAAATCCCGAAAGATTCATAGAAATGCTCAATTTGGTCGTTAGCTATCTCACGACGTCTTCATCATTTCTTCTTGAAGGAAATGGAATCGATGCTTTTGGTTAGGCTTTTGAGGCACTAACTGGAAGTAATTTGCAGGTTAAGAAGTTTGATTCATGATAGACAAAAGGGACAATCAACCGATGTGGGGACGTCTTTGGTGCTTTCCGTTCTAGTAGTATGCAACGTGGCCTTTGTGACCTCGTATCCATGTTTCCATTTACTTTAAGTAGAAGAATAAGTAAAAGGAATCGTGGGTCCCTTATAAGCTACACCCACTTCGCGTGGGTAATACCTTTTTAAATCCTATCTTTCGGTTAGTAACGGTGGTTACACTAGTGAAGAGATCCCGTAAGTAAGAGGAGGTGATTGGAAGCTACAAACTTGGAAAGCAGTCTTGAGAATGGTCAATTTAAATTTGCAATGATTGACCTTGAGTTTTTGCATGTGTTGGCAGGATGGGGTTGGTTTGGGGGATTGTGCCTCTCACAGCATCATAGCTTTTAAACGTAGCTATGGAAATCTATCCCTTTTGATACACCTTGAATTTGAGGAGCTGGAGCTTGATAGGCGGGAGCTTGATAAGCAGGAGGTTGAACAACCTGAGTCGATAGATTTGACTTGATAAACCGGGGATTGGTAAGCTGGAGCTTGATTGAAATTCTCTCGGTTTTGGTTTGTAACGATTCTGATTGTTTCCTGTGATTTTGCACATTGATGGTTTTGAACGGGGAGGAAAACCGGGTGGTCGAATTGGATTCAAAATCGGCGTGGCTCGATAACCGTGTTTCCTTGGGTTGAAATTATCTGCGTCTGCTTGAGAGACATATTCTTTGGATATTAATCTCTAAAAACATTGCCAAAGTGCTGGTCAAGTTTTTTGGTAGGAATGACACCGTCCGCAATAACACAACTTTCCTCAACCGCTTTTGGACAAGGAAGTAGGTAGCGGGAATTTTGATTTTTTCTTGTCAAGGAGAATAGCTTACACCATTTCTTTTAACTCAGCAACTTCGGAAGAGATTTAGGGGGTGGATAGTGCAACGCCACTCACTTAGCAACAACGGGTTTGTTGCGTGAAATACAGACTTTTGAACTTCTTTCGATTGATTTCTTGAGGCAATCACGAGGCTAATTTGTCAGTCCAAAAATTGCCACCACCTGCGGAATTAACGAATCTTGGTCGTTGAAAGTTTCAAGGCAATGTAGAATGTATCAAGTTGATGCAATTCAGAAAATCCATGATGTAGAAAATCCATGATGTGGACATGCACGAAGAAGATCATTAAATCGATCCCATGCTTCGTAAAACGTCTCATCAAATCTTTGTTGAAATCTCGTGATTTCATTTCGAAGATTTGTGGTTTTGGAAGGAGGGAAAAATTTGTTGATGAATTTGGAAACAAGATCATCCCATGTTTGAATCGATCGAGGGGGCTCTTTTTCTAGCCAAATCCGGGCTGCACCCTCGAGGGAAAATGGGAAAAGCATAAGCTTTACCGACGTACTCGGGACGTTCGGGAACTTCATCGTAGAAGTGATCTTGTTGAAATAACGGATGTGGGCATGAGGATCTTCTTTGTCATGTCCAAAGAACTGCTTGTTCTGAACGAGGTTGATTAAACCATGCTTTAACTCAAAGTTTGCATTGATTTCGGGGACTACAATTGCATCTTCGTAACCCTCGGTGGGTGCTTCGAGCAATTGAGCCATGGTACGTTGATCATCCATTGGAGGTGGAGGAGGAGGTGGATGATTTTCAAGAGGATCTTCAAGATTGAAGGGTTCGACAATAGCTGGAGGAGCTTGATGTTGATTATGAAGATTGCGAGCCTGGGAACGAGTGTGCATACACTAAGAAAGAAAATTTACACTAATTTTTTTTGGTTTTTGGTTTATCGAAAATAAATTCACAATTCGTTTTAATAACGGACAACGAAAAAGACAACTTAAGCCTAATAATCGACAAGCTTCTCGGTAACTCTTCGAAAAGAAAAACGCACAAAGGAGCGGAGGAATAGGAAAGCGCGAAGCTATTAACACATTTTTTCCTTTAGGGTCGTATTCCTAGGAACAACCCCGCCTTATACCCTCTTAAGTTTGTTTATCTTTTTAAAGGTGAACCGTACCTCGCTAGTGACACAAAAGGCAAGTTTTTAAAAATCGTTTGTTCGAATTGGGAACCACAAAGTTCACCGGAAAGTTATTATGATAATACCTCAGTTGAGAATATTATATTTTGGTATTTTACCAATTTGTGAATTTTATTTGTAATTAAAGACAATGTTTTTTATATATTTTGGTTTTCTTTTTTTTAGTTTTTAAATGATAATTACACTAAAAAGAAAATGAAAAATATTTAGTAACTTTTGGTTTTTTTTTTTAGAATGGATGCACAGATTCAAATCAACAAGGCAAACGGATTGTCGGAAATCACAAGCCTCCCCGGCAACGGTCGCTAAACAAAGGAACAAAATTTGATTCGTTTTATTGTTTTTAGTTCTTAACTATATAGACATATAATAAAATAAAAAAATACATATAAATCTAAAAAAAAACAAAAATCAACGATCCAGGAGCAGTATAAACTATTCCCGGGTCGTTAATTCCCCAATGAGGCTGTGCTGGAAAATCGATACAGTCGAAGATTTGAGTTTGAAGGAGAGAATTGATTTGAGAGTGTGGAAAAGTCAAATTAGACAATAACAAACAAAAACGTTTAAGAAAATCCTAAAAATTACGAAATTAAGCTGAAAAACGGGAGCACGAATCCCGAACAAAGGGGGAAAAACCTAAAATCTTTAAAATTAACCCTACGAAGAAATTTTCACTTCTAAACTACTCTAAGGGACAAATAACGAAGAATGAAAAAGACTAGACCGAAAATGGAGTTCGTTTGACCCAAAAACGAGTCAAGACAAAAAAAACCGCACCCGACCCGCTCTTTAAAAAGCAAAAAGTTGTAAAAATAACCCTACGAAAATTTTTATATTTTTCCTACAAACTATATGACAAAAGAAAATTTTCTAAAAAAGAAAAATATTTTTTTGATAATTTTTGTATTTTTTATGAATTTTTAAAACTTTTAACTAAATTAAATTGTAAAAAATACTAAATGACTTTAAAAAATTCTGAAATTTTTACTAAAAATACTAGATACCTTAACAATCCTACGAAAAATAAGAAACAAAAAAAAACTGAATGAATAAGCCCTAAATAAGCTGTAACAGCTTATAAGCTTATAGGCCTGAAATGTATATAAATACTAATGCCCTTGGGACTATAACGAAAAAGTCCCAAGGGCGCAGCGGTATGTGTGTGTACAAAAGAGAGGTGTACGAGGGTTGAGACCCGGGTTCGAGTCTTGCTCACCCGGGTCACCCCTTGTCTCCTTTCTTTTTTTTTGGAAAAACTTTGTAAAGCAAAGTTGTTAAGCTCGTGGGGCTTAACAACTTTTTCAACTACAACTTTTTCTGAAAAGCTATAAATAAGCTTAAAATAAGCTTTTAAAATGACAGAATGCTAAAACAAGCTTAAGGCTAAAAAAAAGCTAAGACATTTTGGACTTAGTGGTCATTTAAGCTAAAACTTGGACTAAATAAGCTAAAGGGGGCCTAACTAACCTAGATAAGCACTAAAAAGCTAGAAACTAAAACTAAATAAGCTGAAAGGAGCTTATGATGACAGAAAGCTAAAACAAAGCTTAAGGCCAAAAAGGGCTAGGCTGTTGGACTCAAATAAGCTAAGAAAATGAGAAAATAAGCTCAACAACTTACACACTATCCTAAAAAGCAACTAAGAGTCAAATAAGCTTATTAAATAAGCTCAATAAGCCAGAATGAAAAATAAGCAGTCCCTACACTAAACTTGGCTAAAACAGTCAAAGGGCAACTTGGGGCTTAAAAATAAGCTATCTAAAGGGCTTTTCAAGGGCTGAGATTGAAAGGGCTTATCAAAGAGCTTATGGACTCTTAAAATAAGCCAAATCCTAGGACTTAAGTACACTAAAAAGCTAAGAAAAGAGGGCTTAAAATCACCCCTTTGCACCAGGGGAAAACTTACTAAAGACAAGGGCTTATTTGACAGCTTATTTAAAGCTGTCAAATAAGCTTAAATTTAAAAGATAAGTTAAAACAGCTAATGTAAATATAGCAAATTGGATATGTGCACAAAATTTTATGCTTCTTAAAGCCTTTTAAAAACCTGCTAGAATTTCTAAAGTGAAAATCGGGCTTTCTAGCTTTTTTTAAAATTGCTACTTAAAAAAACCTTGGTGTTTTTACTCAAAAAGTTCCAAGTGACTCAAAGGGCTTGGTCACTTTTTTAGACACACGAAAAACAACCACTTTTTGAAAACTAAAACTCACAAATTACAAGAGCTTTATTAAATAAGCTCTTGTAAAACTTTTCTAAAACACCACAGTTTCAAAGATGATTTATAAAACTTTTGAAAAACAATTTTCAAACTTAACAACTTATAAAAATAGCTTAAAACCAGCTTATTACTCAAACTAAAACTATCTTGTGACCCCAACCCATACCAAAAACCTTTTTGACCCGTTTTTCATGTTGACCCCAAAACTCCCCCTTAAGTATTTTAAAAATGACTTTTAAAACTATAAGAGCTAAGTTAAACTAAACTTTTTCAAAGATTAACACTACTAGAGCAAATTTACACTATAAAAAAGATAAAAAGCACAACCAATAAGCACTTAAAATGGGACAATAAGCTAAGACAGAATTAGGCCTTCTTGACAGTTTTAAGCAACTTGTATGAAAATGAAGTAAAGAGTAACTAAGAAGCACACTTAAGCCTTAATTGACATAAATAAGCACACAAGAACAGTAATAAGCTAACAATAAGCTAATAAGCTATTTGCTACAGTAACTTTTAAGCAAAATAAAAAGGAATTGTACCTTTAATCCTTTGCTCAAAAAGGATTTTGGAAACCTAATTAAGCTCTAAATTCCTACCCCACAGCTTATAAATAAGCTAAGACTAAGCAAAAACCAATAAGCCTTCCACAATAGCTTATTCATCCATCTTTAATCCAACAGTACTCTTGCCTTTCTTTTAAATTTTTCTTAAGGTTTTTAAAAACAGAATGTAAGAATATGCTGAAATGAAAGCCTTAAAAGTTTTAAGAGACTTATGCAATTAAGAACACAAAAAAAATTAAAGGAACTGATTTTTCATTAAAAATGAAGTACAAGTACAATAGAAACTTTTTAAACTTTTAAAAACTAACTTAAAACTACACTTAAACTACAAAAAAAACTAAAAAAAACTACTTTTAGCCACAATGGCTTTACAAAGCTTTTATAGTAGAAAATACGACTATGGCTTATGTCTTCCCTTTGTCTTCT